>JAJOOS010014674.1:0-39180 GCA_029582725.1 Solanum chiquidenum | reverse complement strand
GAAAAAAAAGATGATAAATTACTTACACTATATTTGCACCTTTGTTGATTGGATCCTTGATTCTATCATTTACCCAATTATATGCAAGGTCTTTCCTATTTGCTTGATACATAAATGAATTTCCCATAGTAACACTAACACTAATATTAGTGGCTGAAAATATTTCAATAATATCATATCCTGAAGTCATTAATCTCAATTGTGAAATTTTATTTTGTAAAAGCAAATCAACAACCATAGATGGAACCAATTGTTGTGTTTGTTGCCTTCCCCATGTGATGCCCACAAAACTATTCACTTGTGTTGCCATGACCAAAACCATGAAACATATGCCTATGTTAATTATTAGCCTCATCTGGGGCGATGTCAGGAATTTTAACAAGGAGATTTTGATAGAAAAATCTAAAATGTTACGATTGGGATTTGGACCTGTGATATGAAACAATTCTTGAGTCACATATATCAACTCGTTAAAAGTTGTCTTTTTTCAAGAATCAATAATTTGTATATATAAAAAAAACGAAAAAATCTCGTGTTTACCTTATTTTTGGAATAAATTTTCTGACGAAAGATTTAAGTTGAATTAGTCCCCTTAGGATGATGTAACTCTGCCATTGATGATACCAAAACAATTTTTGCTAAAAATGTTTGTTTTTCAAAGAAGTTTATAAGTAGTTTTATTTTTTACCTTAATTCTGCGGTATAATTTACCGCAGAAATTCAATTGAATCCTTTCGGATCATGCAACTAGAATGAATTTTAATGGGTTCTCCTAATTAAATTTGAAGATCCCACAAAAGGAGGTTGCTTAATTACATGGATAAAAGAGGTTAAATATGAGTTACCAAATTTGAAGATAGAAAAATGTGAAGTCTTTTTTTTTTAAGGGGATCAGTTTTGTCATAGAAAAATGAAGGGAAAAAAAACGTAAGTTATGGGGTAGCCCGCTTATTATGGGCATGCATCTAAAATATGTATAAAAAAATATCTATATTAATTTGATGTAAATATCCCGTACAAATAATATTTTCCAATTACCATCACTCATTTGTTTCAGTTTAGTTTAGAGCCAGAATCATTATTCAACTTCAATAATTGTTTTATATCACGAGCCTTCATGATATAAATTAAAACATATTGGTAGCTAGCCATATTATTAAAAAAAAAAGAATTCAAACAAATTGGTGAAGGTTTATCACTTCTAGGTCCACTATCAGTCGTCGTAGTTCATATTTTTTTTTAAAAGAAGAAGAGGGAAATCGAAATTTGAATATTCATCGTTATAAAAATATCTACATATACCTCATATACTATAACTCACTAGTGGGTAAACCAATTCGTAATCCAGAACAGAAAGTAATGAGTGTAAAGGTAGTAACAAAGCGGAAGCGACAATTAAATAACAAAGATAGAAGAACAAGCGGAAGCAAACCAATATATATATACAATAAAAAATTCCTTACAGAACCAGGAATTCACAAGTACAAAGTTTCTAAAATAAAAGAGTACTTTCCAAAAGTGAACCCAAAATACAAGACTTGTCTCAAAATGTAAACAACGAGCCAACAAAATGCAGATAAAGACATGAGGTAAGTCTAGGACACCATGTGTTCACCCTCACCTCCAAGCTGAAGTTGCATCAGGCTCGAATCTTAGTACTGGTAACTGGTGCTTTGACATACATCACGAGGCATATGCAGAGTGTAGCACACATGAGTACCAAAACAACATGTACTCAGTAGGCATCATGGAACGATTGAGCTAGAAAAGCAAAGCAATATAAAATACTAGAATAAAACACAAACAGAGGTCAAATAGTAGAATTTTAAAGAGATGCACACGAGTGTACTGAGAACAGAAATAAAATAAGTACAATTAACTAAATCTAACAGTGCCCCCATATACACTCGCGAGAAAGATAAGTAAAAACTCGAACGGACCCCAGGCCCGACGGGTACAGAGAAAGGCAAACACTACTAAAAGCATAACCTGGTGAGTCCAAAGCAGGAGAAAGTGTAGACCGGACCTCGAACCGCATATAGCCTCCCAAGTAACAAATAAGAGTCACCCATAGACAAGGAGTGCATAGCCTAGACCTTGAACCACAAATAGTCTCCAAAAGGGCCAATAAGCTCATCCAATCCAAGGAGTGCATAGTCCGAACTTCGAATCGCAGATAGGCCTCCAAAGAAACCAATAAGGTGTAGCCGATATGTATCAACTTCGTAGAGGATAAAAGAGCCTGAATCATGGGCTGCGGCTATAGATCAAATGTACGAACTTTGAATTTGTGACTATAATAACTGTTGAAGGACCCCATGTCAAATCATCATCATAGAACCACCGTGGAGCGACGTCCACTCATAGGTGATTAGTACATTAATCCAAGCCGAACCAACTTCAGTCCCAAGTCGCCAAGCAAAGCTCGATATCTCAACTGTAAAATTGTGGGGTCACAAAAATAGGGAGAAATGGATAGAAGGTCATTAGAGCTGAGTTAATGCCTAATATGAGACTTATTCTATCAGACCCAAGTCTACTACACCAGTCTATCGGAAGTTAAACCGTCCGAAACGACATCGCTACAAAACTAAGGCCAAACAACTCCAAATAATGCAACTCTATGGCAAACACTAGTCTAAACCTAGATTAAGACCTAACATGCTCAAATCAATCAATAATAACAACAACCAAGGCATACCTCACGATAAGGATCATCACAAATCACAACCGACATGCTTCCAAATCCCAAAAAAAAAAACTTACAAAAGCCTAAAAGCACCAAGTGTTCTTTCATCCCATGTCCTATTCAGCATAAAATCACAACATATTGTAGGACTTGATGTAAGTGTCCCACCAGAAGTTGGAGTGTATATATATATATATATATATATATTATTATAAGAAGAAGGAAAATACATAAATTCTCCTAAGCGTGTTTGAAAAAGTCGATCGGTTGCATATAGTAACTTTACAGACGTTTATTAAACACATATTCTTATAATCTTATTTGATATGAAATAAATAAAAATAACACTTGGGCAAATGTTGATATGGCAAAAAGAAAATGAAGGCGTGTAAATTTTTTTTTTATTGTTTGATTATATTCTCATATCAATATGATGAAAAACATATTTTAAAATATTGGTTAAAATTTATATTGCTTGACTCTCAAAAAGAAATTTGTGACAAATATTTTGGACGAAGAAAATAGTGTGCAGTCGAGTTTTCCGGACAAATTTAGGGGAACTAATGTATTTTGACCAAATAAAATAAAATAGAAGATGACTTATACTGAATATTTTTTTTTATAATTTAGGTAACCATCAACTAATTAATTAACTCAAGATTAATTAAGCACACACTTCCATCAAGAAGTTTGGCTGCAATGTCATATAATGGACTTGGAAGAAAAAAGCACAACTCTGAAACCAAAAGAGCAACAACCTTTAAATAATGGGAAAAATTATACTTTGATCAATAACAACATGTTCTTCACATTCATTAAATGAAATACAATGCTTTTGCTTTGTGGTGAAGGAAAAATTTGACCTAAACACAAATGTATAAATAATTTTTACATCATCAGGTCATTCAAAAGATATATCAACAAATAAGTACTCTTTGAAAATGTGAGAATTGAAATCTCGAAAATAAGATATGTTACCTGCTATAACACATAAGATAACCTGACAGTGTAAAATTATTTACACTGACAATATTAATATAGTATTACTTAAAACTCAAGTGAATTAAAATACAATTCCATTTCTATTTTTGTTCTTCAAATTCTTAAAACCATACCATTTTGAACAATTTGATCTTGGAATGCCAATATCTCAATGGGAAATTCACAATTTTCCACAGAGGGATTTGTTGCTACAATTTTACCTAAACCATCAAAATCACATCTTTCTAATGATTGTTTGTATTTTTGGAAAAATGCATTAAAAGCATAAGAAATTCTAGATTCGAATTTGAGTCCATCACATGAAGCTCCTTTTTCCAGTCGTGTACAATCTGCAGTTTTACATGCTAAATCATAATTCTTGTTCACCAAATACATGTTTGATGTGTCCCCATTGAACTTGCACCATCTATTTGGCATTTTCACAATGCCCTTAGCTTCTGTAGGATACTCGTCACGATCCTGTAATTAGAGATGATAAAGTTAGCTTACGAAAAATATGACTAGTTATTAATTTAGACTATATTGTTCAACTAACTCTTGAACATGGTTGGACAATGACCTATTTATTGATTTACGTCATTTTGAATTGCTCAAATTCGGTTGAAATTCTTAAATAGTCATTTTTCAACACATGCAATTGAAAAATAGTCACTATCATTATGATACACTGTTTTTTTTTAATTACAAAATCAAAAAAATGGTTGATAGGCACCTAATTCAACCCAAATCGACCATTTGACACTCGTACCTGTAATGAGAAATCAATCTTGTACTTTGGATTTCCATCTGCCCTGTAAATGCCCCAATGCCTTTGAAATGTACCAAATATTGTACGAAATTCATTCTCATCTGACAAGCTATGAAGATATATGTCAAGAGGCCCTGGCCTAAGTGGTGTCCCTTTTTTTGATGCTACATATTTTAATAACCCCTTATGAAATCTCTCTGCATTTTTACTATTTGCATGTGGATATCCATCTGTAGGCCATCCAATTTGACCAATCATAATTTTCATATTAGGATATCCTGCTTTCTTTAATGCCCACGCAAGAGAATCAATCATTAATTCCACTGCATTTGTGTATGTAATATTACCATCTACGATTTTGAACCCACTCTTGTTATCCATGAATGCAAATTCCATGGTGTAATTCATTATCTCTTTAACAAAATGAATAGGGAACATGTAGAGAACAAAAGGGACTCCGGTTCGATTGAACTCTTCTAGGGATTCAAGCATAGGCTTTTTTATGTCATCGCGAAAGTCTGCCTCTGACGGAAATTTTGAGACCTTTAACACATCCATACCATGGCCGGTCGTCGCTCTAACGTGCCCTAACTTCATATCATCAAGGGTTTCTCGTATGAGTTTTAATACGGGCACCACTTGATTGTTATTTGCCTCTTTTAAGAACGTATTCGAAAATGGTTCTGAACCAATGGTTACTTCTCTGAAAGAAATGAAAGGGGATACATATTGAGGAAATAAAATCACAAAGTATAATAACTAAAGAGACTTCAATACTACTAAAATAACGTGAAAAGAATTGTCCAAATCGTACACAATCATAGATAAGGAGTATATTCACAACCTCCTAGTCTGCACCGTGGAGGTCACCACATTTGTATCCAATAAGTTTGGCTCTGATAACATGTCAGATTTTGCCCTTGGACCTAACTCACAAGGAGCCCAAAAATCCATTCATATACTAGGGGTATATCCACCCTAGCAATTGTACGGATTTTTGGATCCCAATATCAGACTTATCTATGATGTCATGTTTAATGAATTTTAGGATTAGCCAACTCAATTCTAAGAATCTAGCTAATGAAGAGCAAATTGCCAAAGTTCATATAAGTAGCTAAAGTTTCGGAATCGTATCCCGATCCGATATGGGACATTTTTTTTTTCAACAATTCAAGTAAAAATAAAAAGAAATAGTAAAAGAAGATGGGTACTTACACTATGTTCACACCTTTGTTGATTGGATCCTTGATTCTATCATTCACCCATACATATGCAAGATCATTCCTATTTGCTTGCCACACAAATTGATTTCCCATAGTAACACTGAGGCTAATATTAGTTCCTGAAAATATCTCAATGATATCATATCCTGAAGTCATTAATCTCAATTGTGGAATCTTATTTTGTAAAAGCAAATCAACAACCATTGATGGAACCAATTGTTGTGTTTGTAGCCTGCCCCATGTTATGCCCACAAAGCTATTCACTTGTGTTGCCATCACCAAAACCATGAAACACATAAGGCTCATTTTAAGCCTCATCTTCATCTTTTTTTTCTCGAAAAATAGAAGTTTTTCGAGTCACCTCTATTGTTGCACCTGATTTTTTTTCTTTTTTCACAGCGGTTTAGCAACTATAAAGGAAAAAAGAAATTACTTTTACCTTATTCGCATGTTCTTTTGATGGAATCTTCCAAATTATATTTGAAGATCCCAAATTCTTCAAATACAAGGATCATAGATGATTAGAAATTTGTAAACATTCAAGAAAAAGAAAGTTGTTTTCCTCTATAATTTAAAGGTTAGTTTTTTCATATAAAAAGTAAAAAAGAAAAAAAAGCTAGCGTCCCTATGTCCGCTTATTACGGCTATGCATCTAAGGTTATAATAAATTAAATTTATAGGTACGTTGATATATATATCATTATGCAACTTCATTAATTCCTATGTATTATAAATTCCTCATTAATGTCTTATATTTCGCTATGCGATTTATGACTCCATCTTTAGAACTTGCTAACCTAGAAATCTATCAGTTATTTCTATGACTCGTCCTCGCTGAACAACCCTTCATAATAAGCATTGGATATGCCATTGTTAACTCCTTAGGGACTCAGCATCTTCCCGCGGTTTGCCTCACCACCATAGGCCATAGCCCAACTAAAGGGTTCAAATATAAAGAAGTAAACACACAAAAAGACGAATGAGATTTCACATATACTATATATATAAAAATAATAATACTAACCACATATATATAGTATAATTTTCTATCAAGGAAAATTCAGATTAACTCCCTCAATCCACTTACCTCACCTGAGTTGTGTTATGTCTTATAAAATTCTTCGCTAATTTTTTTCAACTCATTTTAATGTAAGATCCATCTAAAAGGTAACATGAAAAATGTTACAATCGTATTAAATTTTTTATCATCACTACAAGATGACAAATTTATAATATAAAAAGAGAGAAAATGGGGGGAAAAATATTTGGAACCGTATGTTTCGGGGAAATTGAACCCGACGTGAATCGAACACGCAACCTTCTGATCTGGAGTCAGACGCGCTACCATTGCGCCACGGATCCGGTTGGTGACAGTAGTACACAACACATATTTGATAAATTGTATTCTTTCGTTCTAAAATAAAAAAAAAACAGTTATTTTTAAAAACTCTAGAAATAGTTTAATTTAATTTTTTTAATTTTATCCTTAATGAAAAGTTTTAATAATCTCACAAATGTTAAGACATTTTAGAATCATAAGACATGAGTTTTTAAAATCTTTTAGTCACATAAATTTAAAATATATGCAAGATCGAGAGTTTTGGAAAAGCAGTTTTCTTTTCTAAGCATCATATTTAGTCAAATCATATCATATGACACAAAATTGTCATGTAGGACGATTGTATCTAGTTGTTCAATTTTATACAAAATTAAGTGTCTACTTGTGCACATCCAAAATAGAAGGGGCTTAAATGTTAGTTAAAATCAAGTTAAAGGGCATATTTATGTATTATACTTTTTTTTTTATAAATATGTCAAACCAACTCTATTTAACCTCAAATTGTATGAATTCATTCGGAACAACCTAGTGAACAATACTCTTGCAGGACTGACATCATTGTTTTTGGAGTTTTAGGTTAGATTT
Source organism: Solanum chiquidenum (assembly GCA_029582725.1). Classification (NCBI taxonomy): domain Eukaryota; kingdom Viridiplantae; phylum Streptophyta; class Magnoliopsida; order Solanales; family Solanaceae; genus Solanum; species Solanum chiquidenum. The sequence goes on along the minus strand of JAJOOS010014674.1, from coordinate 31,594 downwards.
AAAAGCTCAATATACGCATTCCACATAGACCTTTGTTCCCGAGAAATGACCACATAAAATTCCGTGACACGTCTAGAAAGAGGAGACCATTAATCATCCAAATACTCAATGGACGTTTTGATGCAAAATTGTTAAAACCCAACGAAAGATAGTGTAGCATACTTAGTCCTTAGATTTCCTAAGCATTACAATCCATATTTAATTGAAGCAAATTAGATTTCCTTCATTATTTCTAGAATAAAATACTTGTGCGCACAATTTTTGTGCGTATTATATATATTAGTCCATAAATTTTTTGAACACGACTTTTTTGGAGTTTATGAGTCACGAAGCACGAATTAAGGATTATCTCAGTTTTTCATATGCACTAGACTCTATGAAATTTTATGGCAGAAGACTGACCAACTTTGTTCAACCTCAAATTTTATGAATCCATTCATGACGACTTAGTGGATGATAGTATGCCTCATAGGATCAACATCACTTTTTATGTTTGAAGTTTCAAGATCACGAAAATGGAATTTGAGATTATCTAAATTTTTTGTATGTATTAATCTATGAATTTTTCAAAATATATCAACCCAACTCTATTTAATCCTAAATTTAATGAATTTATTCGAAACGACCTACTAGACGATACTTTGTAGAGGACTGACATCACTATTTTTGGAGTTTTGGGTTAGGTTTAAAAGCTCAAAAGGACAAGGTCACGGGTTGGCTTAAAACAACTCTATTTTGCTTGACATAAGTCTATTTGCTTTCATGAATTTTTCTTGTTAGTTTTTTGTTTTATTCTACAAATGGAATTGTTAGGTGAAATTTCAATTTCAAAATCTCAATCTTAAGGAGGGATTGAAAGATGTGTTTTTACTGTGGAAGTGTAACAAATAGATGCATTTAGCATTTTAGCTTCAGTTGAAATTCATATAATCATAATTTTGATATATAAATTTAACTGCTTTATAATATTTTATTTGTTTCAATTTATATGACTTATCTTAATTTAATTCGGTGTGTAAGAGAGAAAGAAAGAAAACTTTTGAAATTTGTTGTCTAAAATGAGTAATAGATATTTGTGTGGTTAGAAATCATTTTATTAAGGGTAAAATAAGCATTATAAAGTTAAAAGTTAAATATAGAAATGTGTTATTATTTTTTTAACAGACTAAAATGAAAAATAAGTCATATAATATAGGATAGAGATAATGAGTGTATATCTTAAAAGGTTACTGAACTATGAGAAACTATCTAACCAAGTCATTAAACTTTGTTTTGTATCAATAAAATCACTCAATGTAAGACTTTTATCTTTAAAAATTACTTTTAGCTGTAAAAATCACTTAACGTAACATATATAGTATTTCCTCCGTTACAATTTATATGACTTAGTTTGACTTGATACGGAGTTTAAGAACGAATTAATGATTTTTTAAACTTGTAGTCTAAAATGAGTCATAGATATTTGTGTGGCTAGAAATCATTTCATTAAAAGTAAAATGAGTATTTTAAAGTTAAATATAAAAATGTATCATTTTTTTTTAGACGGACTAAAAAGAAAAATAAATCATATAAAGTGGAACAAGTATATAACTAAATTACCACCTTTTAGAATTAAATATCAGGTTAACTATATTAAACATTCCAAAGAATATAACTGATCAGTTACGGATAAGTCCCCTGTATTTTACAATCAAACATTCACATCCCTTATATTATGAAAATCATGCGCACTTACACTCTCTATGATGCTATCCATTTTAAAAAAAGAAAAAATCCTTTCATATAATGAAAATCCTACAAAAATGAAACTTCATCCAAGTACATTTAAAACAAAAAAAGAAGAAGGAAAAAGGGTTAAAAATGTCTTTACGTATTTGAAATGATTCAAAAATGTTCTCCTTCCACCTTTTGGTTTAAAAATGTCCTCAACGTTTTTTTAAGGTTTAAAACGTTAAGGACATTTTTAAACCAAAAGATGAAAGGAGGGCATTTTTGAACCATTTGAGATACGTTAAGAGTATTTTTAACCCTTTTTCAAAAAGAAATTATATGTGGAAAAGTTACCGAGTTTTAATGAATATAAAAAATATTCCAATGAATATAAAAGTAGCAACGGAAAAGGTTTATATTTGCCTTGTACTCTAGAAAAAAATTATATTTGCTTTTTGTCATACTTTTTGATATATATATACTCTATCATCCTACTTTAGGCACATGAACTGTTAAGTCCTATATCACCATTTTTATTATCATATGTGACATGCGTACGTGGATATAATTATTCCACTTTTATTATCAAGGCCACGAAGAATCAGGTTTCGAAGTAACAAGCTACCCCCTTGTAGGATTTAGCAATAAATTATTGTTAATTCTCTTTTTCATTATCCTTAATTATTTGTTGAATAAAACGCAATTATAGAACAAACAAACATGTTTTATTTATTATATTATCATCATCAAAAGCATACTCAACATGTTTACTGGAAAAACATGAGAGTTTTATCAGACATGCAAACATAACAAATCTCCAAACAACACCCTAAATTAAAACACACTATTTTGCGTACATGGTGGAGCTATCTAGCTAGCTAGTCCGATTGATCCTTCATAGCGATGCTTCACGTGGAGTAGTGACAATGGTTTTTGGAATCCATACTATACTATGTAATGGGAATTTCCTTGAGCCATTTCCCTAGCTTCTGTTCCATAAGCAACCTGACATATATTTATAATTAAGCACTAGCTAATTAATTGTATTAACTAAGATGGAGGAGAATATTAAATTACCAGAAAAATTAGGGAGAATAGTACACAAAAACCAAGCTTAACATCCATTGTTCTTCTCTTGAGTTCTTAAGAAATTCTACTGAAATAAGAGGTATATATTTACTACTAGAACAGAAGTAAACTCACTAAAGAAGAAGAATCAAAATTATTACTCCCTCTTTCCAATTTATGTGGTGATGTTTTATTCGACACAAAATTTAAGAAAGAAAAAAAAAAGACTTTTAATTTTTTTTATCTAAATAAGAGTCAGTTTGGATTGACTTGGGGCATCTTCAATCCTATTCTTTATTTTACTCTCTAAATATAAAGTTCTCTATTTTTTCAGACAATTATCTCCAACTCAATTCTCTATTTTACTCTCTTAAGACAATTTTTTTTTACTGTAACCATGTGGACTGTGGTGTTGTACTATCATTGTTTGTACAAATAATTGAGAAGCAAAAGGCTTCAACTAGTTACCGCTGTTTAACTCGTTTAAATGGAAAAGGGCAAAAAGTTCTTTTCATTGTGGCAAAAGGTCTAAATATAATTTCATCTATTTATTTTGTTAAAAATATGGATCAATAAAGATGGCAATGGAGCGGTGCAGCCATGCAGGGTGAGTTGAGCTTAACTTGTAAAATTATGAATCCGTCCAGCTCCACCCCGCATAACATTTTTTTTTCATTTTCAACCCGTCCCACAATTTTTTTTATACATTTTCTTTTTTAAATAAATTTTGATACTAAAAATAAAATTTATAAAAATAAATTCATTTTCTCATTAAGTTGTATTAATTTAATAGATAATGACTTAAAATTTTATTTTATAGTGGTCAATTGTGAAGCATGTGATAAACCATATTAGTTTTGATTGAACCATTTTCATTTACAATCTGGAATATTTTAGTAACTTTAAAAAAACTATCTTAATAAATAATACTTTATCACTCTTATAAGATGTAAAAAATTAAAATTATGTTTAAACCCGCATAAAATCACATAGGCCCCTAAACCCAAAAACTCTCTTATCTCTCTCTCTCTCTCTCTCATTCAAGCGATATATGGCGTGAATAGCAACCATGGATGCTTCGCCCTCTCCCCAGCCTATGGCTGTGGGAGAGACAAACGCCAACCCTAATACAGGTCGTACATATGCTTCGTCAATCAGCGGAAACCAACAATCTAGTGAGAAATCTCTCAAACCAGTCATTCTTTTACATGGAGAACCCACAGTGGTGTTTGACTCCAAAGACATAGAAACGTTTATCACGGAGGAGAATTTAAAATTTGCTCTCATTGCCAAATTCTCACATGGAATGTCTGAACTTCCAGATTTATGAAAAATACCGCCTCAACAATTATGGTTTAAGGGTCAATGTAACATTGGGTTTGTCACACCTCAACCCTAGGTGAGGCGGGCAAGTACCATATGAACACATGCTTTACAAGTGACTTATGATGAGGAAGTACACTACTATACTGATAGATTTATTAATGAGAAGCTTCATATACAACACATGTCGACTAGTTGAACCGATACATATGACAAGTGAAACGATGAATACAAATGATAGCTTTACAATGTCTACAAAGCCTCTACTGCAGCAATCCATGACTGTACCACTATGAAAATACGCATAGTAAAGACTCGACGAAGCCCCGAATCAACCTGGAGCTCACCAACAACCGCTGAGTATCATGTGCTTCTATTGGGGAGATCTTCTAGTTGACATGTACCTGCATCATGAAATGCAGCGTCCCCAATAAGGGATGTCAGTACGAAAGAATGTACTGAATATGTAAGGCATAATACAACCATATGTAAAATGAGAGCTCAAGTGAAACCAAATACCAATAGACAAGGATTAGAGACCACATTTGCTTATACTTGTGGAGTCGTGTATGTTACATTCTTTTCTTTACTTTTCTGTGCATTATAATCTTTATAAGACATATGATACAAATGACCAGCTGATCAGTGGTAGAAGAGGATGACCCATGCAGGACATTTTAACCCCTGGGATGTTGTCCTCATAATTCTACAAATTGGGATCAGCCCATGCTAGGCTTTCGCCCCTGAGCTGCCACCCTTTTATATCAATTGGGATCGACCCATGCTAGGCTTTCTCCCCTGAGCTACCACCCTTCTATACTAATTGGGATCGACCCATGCTAGGCATTCGCCCCTGGGCTGCCACCCATAATTATACAGATTGCTTCACTTAGATTCTTTAATATCTGAGTTTGTTGTTTTGATGTTCATAACTCTTTTGAGATTGTTCTTTTGATGATCATACCTCTTTTGAGATTGCTGTTGTGGTGGTCATAATCATTGTTGGGATTTGGAACTATGGACCAGTAGTAGAAGACATATGAATACGAACTTATGATAATAACAATGACATGGGAAGCAAATGTGACACCAACGTAATACTTAGGAGCTTATATGCCTCAGTAAGCATTTTGACATCTCAAATTGAAGCACATATCAAGTGAAGACATTTAACATTCAACCAAGAGATTTAAACTCTATATGATAGACAAATACTCACTAACTAATATCAATTACAAGGTATAAATGAACGTGGAACAAAGGAAAAACGTGGGCAGATTCAACTTAAGGACGAATACATATCCCATGTAAGTACATATAAAATGTACAATAGAGCAAGTAGGGATCTTGTGAGGTAACATTATAGTCTAACACAATCGGAGTAATAACCAATAAAGAGAGCATATGAATATGTGAAAGATGACATATATGATGGAATATATAATTGAAGTAAGTTGGTAAGATATGGGCAGATTGTATATCCAACATATAAACATATGTACCATGTGTAATCTAGAATCATTTTGATTTATATAAGGAAATACGTGTCAAAGGTACTTTGATGATGAAATAAGTTTAACCCTTGCATGCTAATACTTGGTAGAGTAAGCACGTGTATTTAGTAATAAAATCATATTAGAGTACTCACTTTAATGCTCTAGGGAGTAGGAACTGCAACTATGGATCAGTCACTACCAAGGGCACTTAGAAAGCTTACTTTGTAATACAAGTGTTGGATTCATGTCAAAGAAGTAGCAAATCGAATAACCTTATGTTGGTCCCCAATATACACGCAAGTGTATGTGGTCGCGCAAGTAGTTTAGATTCTTTAAGAAACGAGTTATCGTTTCCAAGGGACTTTTGATCAATTTATATTTAACACATAATTCTACAACTAAAAGTAAAAGCAACTGTTTCAAGAGTTGATGATTGATTGTTAACTACGGCTACTTTAGAAATAAATAAAATTAACCAAGATTAAACGACTTAAATATGATGTTTCAAGCAAGTAAAAGACAATTCCAGGGCTACAACATGTATTGAGTCTCATGTATCGTATTATTGGCTTAGAACTAATTTCAGTTGTCAAGTTACTGGTTTATAGGGTTAAATTATATGAGTCAGACTACACACCTCTCGTTGCCTACCCCAATTAGCTACCTAACTATATCGTTGAGCGGAGATAAATAAACTAATTGGCGAACATTTATATTTCATCCTATTTCGTAACAAAGCGAGTTGTTCGTCTGGGCGTCACTCCTGAACACAAATCACCTCAACTTAATGGGTCGATCAAGCTCTCTATATTCTATGGTCTATCTAATCCCGCCTCTCTCGATTTTAAGATTAGACACTATGTTTATCTTATGGTGATCAAGCATAAAATAGTAAAACAAGAATATAGAAGTAACTTGTATTGACAACCTAAAATCAATTCATAAACCAATAATATTCAACAAATGATTCGTAGCTACAGCCCCAGAACTAGGGCGTTTAGCCACTCATACTATTAGAAAACCACAAAATACAATTGTTTATGTGATTTTCGAAAAATAGTAGAGTTAGAAGATCAAAACCTATTACAAACTTGACTTCTTGCTCTTGCACACCAAATAAGAAGTCCAACCCGAACAATGGAGCCTTAGGAGTCTATTTATAAGAGTTAGAAAAGTTGGAGTTAAATTCCACTACAATTAGGAATCCTATTTAATGATTTTTTAGCTGGAAAAGTCGGCATTTCCTTGGCGTGTCGCACCTGCCATCGTGCCACAGAGGCGCCTGCATTCTTCAAGTCCTGGCGCGTAGCGCCAAGCAGCACACCCCAAACATTCCCCAGTCCGGCATCCTCTGGCGCGTCGTGCCTAGCAGCGCCCCCCAAATATGCCCCAGTCTGGCATCCTCTGACGCGGCACGCCTCTTAGCGCGCCTAACACTATTGAATTTTGCTTTAGTCGTTTTCTTGCTCATTCTTTGCTCCTTCTTTCTTCGCTCCAACTCCAATTTCATCGAGAGTTCATGAAACATCTAATCATGTGTGTGAGTGCACAATCATCACAAGTTACACCAAAAATAAAGCTAGCAATTAAAGATCATTCTTCAATTTAATCAATTCATGGGCAATATTGACAACTTAGGCATATAAATATGCCTAAGATCACCTTACATACCTTGTTTTTTTACCAATATAACTATCACGATTCAGCCTCCCTTTTTTGTGCTAATCTACAATATACGTCATAATTAATCTAATATTAGTAGCTAATCACATTAAGGCCCTCGAAAAACAGTAGCTAAACACTTGACGGAAAGTAGGCCTATACAACCGTTACACAGATGGTGAACCACTACACCCTTCTTCTATACATTAATACAAATGCAGCCAGAGGCGAATCCAGGATTTTAAGAAAACGGGTGCACCATTGCTTTAAAGATAAGATCAAAAAATTTATAATAACAATAACTAAGCGAGCAATACATAAAAATTACATTACCACAAAAAATATCATCAGTTTACAATTGTACTCGACGAGACTTCATATTTTGAAAACGATCTATAATAGCATCATTACTTACATTTTTAAATATCTTCTGCTCTATCTTACAAACTAAACATCCATTCAAAAATTCTTCACCAATGCTATTACGATTTATAAGTAATGACAAGATTTTTTTATATGAAAACCCTAAAATTAAAGTGATATATACATATATTTATCTTGTTAGTTTGTTTATTAAAAAGAGAAATCATAAACTAAAATTACCTTAAACTTTGACAATGATGATTTCTCTAAATTCTTGACTTGAAGTTGGAGACTTGAAGCTTCTTCTTTGTGTGGAAAATAAAGAACAAATTTGAAGAGAGAAGAAAATTATTGTTGGAACTTGGAAAGTGTGTGGAAGGAAACTTTTGAAGTCTTTGACTTTTAAACTTTCAGAATTTATCTTTTTTTTTAATGAAAAATGTGTTTTTAGTTAATAAAAATAAATTGAAGTGAATTGGGGCTGCCTGGGATCGAACCTGCGACCTGTGAGTTGAAATCTTGCAACGGTACCAGTGAACCATCCAGTCATTTTGAGAATGGGTTCAACAAGTTTTAATTTAATATATTCTTCAACAATTATAGAAGTAATATATCGAGTTTAGTCGGATGACCACGGGTTCGGGTGACCCAAAATTAATACATAAATTCGCCCCTGACTACAGCCACTATTAATCCCAAAAAAATCTTTCAGCATAATAGGAGAATATTGAACTCAAGGATTTATAACCATCCATGAGCTCTTGACAAATATATACTAAATTCACCACCAAAAAGATGTATTTAAAGAGAGGCAAAAATGGGCAGTAGCCTTACCTTAGTTTCTGGAATTTTATCCTCTAAACTTGTACTTCAAGAACTGAAACTCTCCTTCAAACTTTTACTTGAAAAAGGGGACAATATTCAAGAACCCTAAGGTGTTTTAGGGATGTTGTGTTAATCTAAGAAAGACCAAGAGAGAAACTTAATAAATCTGAAATTTTGCAAGTTAAAATTGAAGCAAAAGATCTGATCTTTATCCCTTTAAAAAGGAGGTGCATTGGCCGACTTTCTTGGCCAATTTTGGGCCATATATTGTTAAGTAGGTGACCCACCTACTTGGCCTTTTAACTTGGGCCTTTGTGACTTCAACACTTGTTGGGCCTTGCTGCCAATTATCCCTCTATTCTTGTCAATTTGGGCCATAATTAATGCAAGTAGGTGATCCACCTACTTAGACTTTTCACTTGGGCCTTTTTTGGACTCAAGAATAGTGGGCCTTGGCTGTCCATTTCCCCTTATTCTTCTAATCAACTTGGACCAGATTAATTCAAGTAGGTGGTAGTGTACTTGGCCTAATAACATGGTCAAAGGAGTCTTAGTAGGTGATGCACCTACTTGGTCCTTTGGGCTGGTCAATAAGTCAAAGTATGTGATGCACCTACTTGATCATTTGGGCTGGTCAATAAGTCAAAGTAGGTGATGCACCTACTAGCTTTAGTAAAGTCAAGTAACCACCTCAATATTTTATTCCATTTCTAGACCTTAATAAATTTAACTTAACTTAAAACTTATATACACTATGTCAAGTTAAACTTTAGACTAGAATACCACCTTATGATCTCAAGTTTAAATAACTCCATCGATTTCAACTTAATTGGGTCGCATTAAATTCTATGGGTAGTTCACTTTAAACCTATTATATTATTTCTAGTCGCATAGGAAACTGAGTCCATAACTATACCACAAAGCAATTTATAAGCGTCATATAAATAGAACTAGTACACATAGAATACGGGATGTTACAAGGTTTTTAGAAAGTCAGCATATGCTGTTGCGGTTCACTTTAAAGGAAGATTATATTGCAATCTTTAAAAAATTAGTAGGTCGATTACGTTTGCTGGTACTGTTATACCATTTAGAATCCAAAAGTGGACTCCCTGTTTTAGTTCTAGGGAAGAAACCTCCATTGCAATGACATGGATTTCTTTCCCAAGTTTACCTTATCAATATTTTGCTTGTAATGCTCTGTTTTCAATGGCTTCAGCAGTTGGACAACCTCTTGATGTGGATCGAGTGACCTATGATAAAACACGACCTAGTACTGCAAGGGTAAAAGTTGAGGGGGATCCTTTAAGGATTCTTCCAAAAAGAATTAGAGTTCAATTCAAAGATTTAGTCACTGGCAAAATTACAAACCTATGGCAAAAAATCAGGTATGATTATTTACCATATTATTGTAAGACATGTAAGCATTAGGGGCATAGAGAAGCTGATTGTCAAACTCTCACCAATGGTCAAGTTGATGTCGTGGTCACTGATAGTTATATTGAAGGAGAAAAATTTCAAGGAGATCTTCATGATCATCTCAATGCTTAAAGAAGAACTGATTTAAATATTTTGGAAATTGGTGAAAAGGATAATGAAAAAACTTTTAAAGATTTAGATGTAGGGGCTGAAAAGAGTGGTTTCCAAGATCAAAATTTGGTGCGCCAAAATTCTGGCCAGCGCCTAGGCAAAGAAATTTTGGACGACTATTCTTTAGGGAATCAAATGTTATCCTTAATTCCTCAAACTGGTGAGTATTCTCGGCAAAGTTGTAATTCAGTTGATCGTGGTGGAGTTTAAGAGCAACTCTTTGTGCATTCAAATCAACAAAACAACCAATCCAAGGATGCACAATTTGCACAAAAGATTAATGAGATAAAAGATAATGAAATTCCTGCTGAAAATTCAAGTATGAGGCAAAGTGATAAGCACACTCTTGGGGAACTTCATGATGCTATACAAGGGATAAAATCTGATGCGCAACTTGATAATTTGGCAATTGATGGAAAGGAAAAAATTGCAGAATCAAAACGTGGTAATTTGCAACTTTTGGAAGCTTTCGATTTGCAAGTTGAATTTTTTTGTTGTGATGAGAATGCAACTAGGAATTGGAACACAATTGTACAATAAAAAACATTTTCTATGTATATTGGTTCCTCGGCAAGTCGAAGTAAATCTCCACGTCTTGAAAATAAGCAGCAGGTAACTACTAATCTAGTAGTGCAATCTAAGGGATCAAAGGACATTGTTTGTACAAGTCCGTTTGAAGCACTCGAGGCGTAGAAGGAATTAGAGTTAATTGATTCTAATCCCTCGAAGGAGAAAACTTTGGTTCAAGCCGATCATGATAGTAATATACAATCAGTTAGCACACCAATTGGAGTATGTAGCATGCGGATCGAAAAAGATGGTAATGTTATGAGTTCTACAGTAGCTAAGGCTAATCAAGAAAGTCAGGCTGCCATGTTACTCAAACCCAATTCAGCGATCAAACCACCCATGGTCACATTGAGCATCTCATCTCATGAGGTCCCTTCCCAGAAGTTGGATTCACCTGATGAACATCAAGGTAAATTTGGATAGCTCTTATCATCCACAGGGAGTGATAAAATTTTGGCGAAAGGTATGTCACCACTCTCTCAAGCTAATTTTACAAATGAGTTGTTTATTTCAAAAGAAAAACAAGGAGAGATGAGTACTCCTAGGTGGGCTGATTTGGTTGATGAAGAAGAGAATGTTTCACCTCTTTTTTTGAATAGAAAATTGAGTCCACAATCTCTGAAATTTGTCCTTAAAAGTACAATTGTAAAGACAAATGAACAAGACACCTTAGCATCATGATTTAGTCCAATTAATACTTATGTTAGTGATTTGGGCGATGATTCTTTTGATGAGGATGAAAAAGATAATATGTTGGACATATGCTTTGATAAAGTTGCTAGAGATGGGGATATCTCACCTAGGCATCAAAGAAGTGGAAGCAACAAAAACAAAAAGATGATACATGGAAGACAACACAGTTGGGATGGTAAAGTGACAGGGGAGTTTGTTCCAAGGCACCTGTCGATGCGACTGGCAAAGTATAATCATATGACAGTGTCAATAAATTCAACAAGATCCAATATATCCAAAAAAAAATGATGAAGTATAAAATTTTGTTGGACAGATTTGAAGAAGAAGAGAGTAGGAAAATAATCCAGGGTACTTTAGATGGGCTATCTATCATTTTTAATTCACACATTTGTAAAAGTAAGTTTGAGGTTGATAAATGATAACTCAACTTTCTTCTTGAATTTTATATTTGTGTATTATTTAAGCATTCTCATTTGTAATATCATCATAGAGTATATTACGAATTATGTGATGATCATAGAATAAAAATAAATTTAAAAAAATCACATAGACCAGCAACCACCCCGCCCAACATTAGTTTTTAGAAAACTCATCTCAACTTGTCCCACCTCGGATTAGATTTTAAAAGACCCACTTCAACCTGTCCCCATCCCATCCGCCCCACACAAATATAAAATCGCTCCACCTCGCATAACATTAGACCTGCTTCGCCCCGCCATATTGCCATCCATACGGATCAGGTTGCATTTTTTGTTTAGTTACCCATTGACTAGGGCTCAATATTGAATGAAAAAAATATTTTAATTTCACTCGGTATTTTATTATTGGTCCAATTTAAAACTTTGACTTGTCAAATAAAATAAATTTACCCACCCAAATTTCTAACTTACCTTACCCAAATACCATTCGCACCGAAAACATAAAATCACAACTAAAAACAGTCAAATACCAACCTCAAAAGAGGTTAAACGATCTTGTTAAAATGAAGAGGAGATTATGTTGTCGGCCTCATATAAAAATTTGTATTACTTATGTAACATCTAGTTTTCAAAGGGTCAAAATTACCCTACAGCTATTCGAAATAGATTAAGATACTCTTTAACTATATTTTGGCTCAAAACTATCCTTTCCGTCTTACTATTGGATCATTTCTACCCTTCCTTTTAACGGGATAAGATGTGGCATCCAATGTGTAAACTATAATGCAACATGGACGTCCATCTAAGCACACTCGCCCCACTCATTAGAAGATCCAAACTTCCCCCTTCGCTTCTAGCCTTCCACCATCCACTACACAAACAACAATTTCTCCAGCACTATTTTGACCCCACCGAACTTCATTTTCTTCTTTGTCTGGTCGTGAGCACTATTCAGTCCTCCAACGTGTATATCCAATTTTTTTTTTGTGCAAACTCCTTAACCCTATACTTGAAAAGTTTCACCTCCACCTTGGTGAATGCTTTCATCTTGAAATAAATAACAACCCAAACAATAAGTCGCATCTTTAATCACATTATACTCTAACCAATCATGATATTTTTTGAACTATTTATGGTTAAAACTATCTTTTAATCCGTAAATATCTCTTTGAGGAAACTTGAGAATTCACGGTTGATGAGGTCCTCTTTGAATATATGATCATATAATCTCATCACGTTCATCTGGATGATAGTTCAAAATGGGTATTCTTTTCTTTGGATCTGTCGGTAAAGAATCCAAATTTACTCCTTGCTTTTGTTTTTTAGCAGAATGTTGATTCTCTTCTAATTTGTTCAAATTTTCATTCATAAGAAGAGAATTTTGAGAAGATGAACTTGATTGTAGTAACTTGGATAATATTGGAGAGAAAAATCTCTATATTAGATTTGAAACTAAACTGCCAAACAAAGATTCTAAATAGAACAATAATATCAAAGATAGAAATTGATTTCATAAGGATGCAATATAATTAAAAAAATAAACAAAGAAAAACTAGTAGAAAGCAAACTATCAGTATAATAAAAAATATAGCATTAGAATATATATGAGAAATAGTTAGTGTCATAGTGAAGCATTACAATTTACAACAAACACATTGACATAGTAGGCATAAAAATTATATCAGTGTCACGACCTAGACCGTCGTGATTGGCACCCACACTAACCTTCCGGTGGGAGAAATAGTACTACAACCAAAACCAAGCAACTAAACCAAAAACTAAAGCATTTAAGTTACAGAAGTAAGTTAAATAGCTAAAGACTGAAGTTCCCATAAACTTCCAACAGATCTAACAACTAACAATGCGGAAAATACACCTAGAACCCGAAAGTCAATGTACCAAAACATCTAAAGTTCAACAAGTCTATAAAAGAAGGATCACAACCCCAACTAATGAACAAATCCACTAACTAGAAATTCTAAGTCTGAAATGGCGGACATAGACGAAAGAAAACCCATGGCAGCCCAGAAGAATTGGCTCACCCTTGAATTCGAACGATCACTGATCTTATAAGCGAGGTCTGTCAATAGCCGCTTGAAGATGCCCTGTACTCAACAAAGAAAGAGCAAGTGCAGTATCAGTACACAACCACAGTGTACTGGTAGGATCACGCGGCTATCCCACCAAGTGTAACATAAGTCATTAGTCGTCTCATGGAACTCAAACCCAAACTGTTAGCATACCGGAACGTGGTACCCGATCCAATGTTTATGTCGAAATGTGGCAACCAATCCCATAATTATGTCGGAATGTGGCAACCGATCCCATTATGTCGGAATGTGGCAACCAATCCCAATTAGTATATCGAAATGCGGAATCCGATCCAATCAACATGCCACAATCACAATCGCAAGTACATTCTCAATAATCATACAATCAAGAAGTGATTCATGGCATATAGTTATTCATGTATCTCATTTACAATAAGGGGGATCAATAATGCAACATTCACATACATACATGTATCATAATGAAGCAAGAACAAGCATACATCACAAAATCATAGATCACAACCATCACCTACCTCGAAACAAACTTGAAAGCCTAAGAAACTTGATCCTTCCTTTTCCGAATTCGTTCCGCTTGTTCTTGGCCTACAAACAATCAATATAATATGGGATTCAATAAACAATCACTAATTACTGGATTACTAACAATTCTAATAAACCCTAGATCAACCCATGATCCCAATTATCCAATTTAGGGTTGTTTCCACCATAGATTCTAGATCAAAACCCTCCCCTATCGATATTTACCCATTAGATTATATTTTACGGATCAAAAATTGGATTCGAAGAGTTAATATCTTATATTTAGCCTCAAGAATGATGGAAAACGCTCAAGAAAACACCTCGGGTCGTTCCTTAGCTCTGAAAGTCAAAAAGTGCAGAATAAAATATTTTTGAGATTTATTTACGACTTTAAGTCGCGTCTGGCCCGCCAGAGTGACCAAAATCCCCGCCAAAGTGGGTTGCACGAAACAGTGAGCTTTTTAAATAATTTCAAAACCCCTATTTCACAACACACCTTCAACGAATGACTCTCATAAAATACTGTTCACGCTAAGATTTATTGCAGGAGCTCTACTCACCCAAATTCAATTTCGTAAAGTCGTACGGATTCCTTATCGACTTATCTAGCTACTCATGTAATCAAAGTCATAATTAAATCACTCGATTGTTACCAGATTTCTCTCCACCTCAGTGACTCCAATTTCATCCAAATCTAGACTAGGTTGGGAAATTTCAAGTTACTACGAAAAAAAATTCCCCATTGGATTTTCTATAACGACGGAACTCGGTCGTTACTATAGATACCAACTTTTCCATCACTCATCCTCGAGTGACAAACTAAGGAAAAATAGGCTAAAGAAAGAATGATGTAGTACCCGAATCAACGAACAATTGGGGATACTTGTCTCGTATGTCCCACTCGGTTTCCCAAGTAGCTTCCTCAACTGGACGATGCTTCCACTGAACTTTGACAGACTTAAACTCCTTGCTCCTCAACTTACGCACATCATTGAGTCCCCATTAGTGATATTGGAGGTCCTTGTCTAACACAATTGAGTCCCACTTAATGATATAATCCCTGTTACCATGATACCTCTTCAACATGGACACATAAAATACCGAATGAACTCCAGATAGATTAAGAGGTAAGGCCAATCTATACGCCACCGGTCCTACACATTCAAGAACCTCAAAAGGACCAATGTATCACGGACTTCGCTTACCTTTGTTGCCAAATCTCATCACCCCTTTAATGGGTGATACCTTAAGAAGAACATTCTCACCGGTTTGAAATGCCATGTCTCTTACCTTATGATCCGCATACTTCTTCTGTCTACTCTGGGCTGCTAGAAGCTTAGCTTGAATACTCTTCACCTTATCTTGATCATCCTTCACTAAATCAACCCTCAATGGTTTCACATCTCCAGCTGCAAACCATCTTATAGGTGATCTACATCCCCTCTCATAGGGTGCCTCAAATGGTGCCATATATATGCTGGAGTGATAACTATTATTATAACATAATTCACACAAAGGTAAGAACTTATCCCAATGTCCTCCAAAATCAATCACGCATGCCCTCAACATGTCTTCTAACACTTGAATAGTCCTCTTTGACTACTCGTCTGTCTGTGGATGAAAGGATGCACTAAAAGTAAGTTGAGTGTCCAATTCATAATGTAACTTCATCCAAAACTTGGATGTGAATTGGGTACCATGGTCTGAGATGATAAAAAGGGGCACCCCATGCAACCTCACTATCTCTTTCACATAAACCTTAGCCAATTGTTCATCATTATAATCTATTCTTACCGGAATAAAATGGGCTGACTTAATCAGTCTATCAACCACTTCCCAAATAGAATCAAACTTCCCCAAAGTCTTGGGAAGACCAACCACAAAATCCATGGCTATCATTTCCCACTTCCATTCCGGAATTGGCATTCTTTGAAGCAAACCTAAAGGCTTTGATGGTCATACTTTACTTGTTGGCAATTTTGACACTTGGCCACAAATTCCGCTATATCATTCTTCATGCCCGGCCACCAATAAATTCGCTTCAAATCTCGATACATCTTGTTCACACCCGTATGAATAGAATATCGCGAGCCATGGGATTCTATCAATAATTTTGAATCAAGTCATCAACTAGAGGAACAAATTTCTTCCTTTAAAACTGAGCACACATGTTGCATCAAGAGTGGTCTCTTGTGCCTTACCAATCACAGTTTTCTATCTAAGCTCCTCTAAATTTTCATTCTCAAACTATTTGGCCTTGATTTTCTCAATGAACGTGGCCCTAACCTTAATGCTAGCTAACACCCCACCTCTTTCTGAGATGCCCAACTACATGAACTTAGACTCTAAGGTCTGAATTTCCTTAGTTAAAGGTCGCTTGGATACATTCAAGCAAGCTAAACTACCCATACTCACCGCTTTCTGACTCAAAGCGTCTGCCACCACATTAGCCTTGCCTGGATGGTATTGAATGGTAACATCATAATCTTTAAGTAACTCCATCCACCTTCGCTGTCTCAAATTCATATCATTTTGAGTGAACACATGCTGCAAGCTACGATGATCAGTAAACACTTCACACTTAACACCATAAAGTTAATGTCGCCAGATCTTAAGAGCAAACACTACCGCTGCCAACTCCAAATCATGTGTGGGATATTTCCTCTCATGCACCTTCAATTGACGCGAGGCATAAGCTATAACATTCTTATCCTACATCAACACAGCACCCAAACCAGAATGTGAAGCATCACAGTGAACAATAAAATCTTTACCTTCAACCGGTAACTCCAGAATATGCGTGGTGGTCAAGAGAGTCTTGAGCTTTTGGAAGCTCTCCTCATATTTTTCAGTCCATTCAAATGGTATCTACTTTTTGGTCAAACTAGTCAAGTGTGTGGCAATAGAAGCAAAGTTCTTCACAAATCGATGATAATAGCTAGCGAGCCCCACAAAACTTCTAACTTCCGCCACAGAGCTAGACCAAACCCAATTCTTAACCGCATCAATCTTTTGAGTATCTACCATTACCCCTTCTTTTGAAACTACGTGTCCCAAAAATGCAACAGAAATCAACCAAAATCCACACTTAGAGAATTTAGCATACAACCTTTGTTTTCCAAGAACACCCAGAACAATACATAGATGGTCGACATGCTCTTCCTTACTTTTCGAATAGACCACAATATCATCAATAAAGTATGATGAAAAAAATCAAGAAACGGCTTGAACACCTCATTCATTAAACTCATGAAAGTTGCAGGAGCATTAGTCAAACCAAAATACATAACCAAAAACTCATAGTGCCCATAGCGAGTCCTAAACGCCATCTTGGGAACATCCTCAGGCCTAATTTTTACTTGATGGTAGCCAGACCTTAAATCAATTTTGAAGAAAAGTGATGCACCTTGCAATTGGTAAAAAAGATCATCTATTCGAGGTAAAAGGTACTTGTTTCGAATAGTGAACCTATTCAATTACCGGTAATCTATACACTTTCTCATACTACCATAATTTTTGTTAACAAACAAAACTGGGGCCATGCGATATAGAAGGACTAGGTCGAATAAATCCCTTATCAAGAAGCTCTTGGATTTGAGCCTTAAGCTCTCTTAATTCTGTCGGAGCCATGCAATATGGAGGGATAAAAATAGGACGAGTACCAGATTCTAAGTCAATGCAGAAGTCTATATCTCTATCCGGAGATATACCAGGCAAGTCATTAAGAAATAGTTCTTTAAATTCTGACACCACATGGATAGCCTCAATAGATGGAGTCTCAATCTCAACATCTCTAATATGAGCCAAATAAATTAAACAACCCTACTCTACCAGTTTCGTAGCCTGAATGGAGGATATGATGTTAGCTTGCTTATGCTAGTACACCCCTTCCCACTCTAACTTTCCTCTTCCCAGAATTTCTAGAGTTATAGACTTAGTATTACAATTAAGCACAACATAATAGGGCAACAACCAAGTCATGCCTAAGATTATATCAAAATCAGTCATATCCAAAATCACCAAATCAGCCCAAGTCTGAAAACCATAAACAAAATAAGACAAGCACGATAAACATAGGTGACTATGACTGACTCTCCAACTGGGGTAGAAACTTGGATGGGGGAATTAAGTATATCACAAATCATTGCAAATTTTGAGGCAAATCGCATAGATACATATGAATAAGTAGAACCCAGATCAAATAACACATTAACTATCTGGTCACAGACAAGAATAGTACATGTGTTCACTGCGTCAGACGCCTCTTTCTTATTCTTGCCCGAAAAGGCGTAACACTAAGCCCTATCATCTTGACGAACCACTTCCCAGCCTGGTTGCATGTTACCTCTGCTTGCATTACCATTTCCTCTACCCCTACGGCCTCGATGATTACTTCCTCGCCCACCTTTGGACGTCCTCTACCATTATTACCATTCCATGCTGGTAGCACTGCTCTAGACTGCTATTGCGCGGAATCTAACACACGTGGGTGGGGACAATCTCTCCTCATATGCCTAGGTTCACCACAGTTATAACATGTACAATCAAAAGATGACATGCTGCCCGCTTAAGGTGCGACTCCCTGGCAATCCTGAATCAAATTATGAGGTGGAGTTCCGGAGTAATTACTTGTAGAGGTGGGCATAGCGGACTGAATTGGCTTGGCTGCAAGCGTTGGCCTCGCTGAACCTCTAGAATAAGAACCTTGAAAGCTACCCGAGTTCTTGACCCTTTTTGCCAATGTCTTAGCCTGACCGTCTCGCCTCACCCCCTCCACTTACTTAACATAATCTGTCACCTCATTAAATCTCCTCCCTGCAGAGGTCATATGAACAGATAAAACCTGCAACTCAAATTTAGTCGGCTAATAAATAAACAGATCATCTCCTTCTCAATAGTCACCAATTAAGTAGCATATCTAGACAAAGCATGGAACTTGGCCTCATAAGCAGCCATAGACATACCACCTTGCTCCATAGCCATGAACTATCCTTCTTCCGATCCCTCAAAGTTCTAGGCAAATACTTCTCTAGAAACAGAGCGTGAAATTAGGTCCAAGTAAGTGGAGGTAAAGTTGAAGATCTACATTCCATATAAGCTCTCCACCACTGCTTAGCCTCACCTTGAAGTTTAAAGGACACAAACTCAACTCCATGCTGATGGACAATTCCCAACTTATGAAGCCTCTCATAGCAATCTAAGATAAACTCATAAGCATCCTTATTCTCAGAAGTAAGAAACACAGGAGGTTTTAGCTTTAAAAACTTAGTCAATATTTCATACTCATTACCAGTCATAACAGAACCCAACAAAGGACGGAAGAAAGCATCATTACCTCCCGTTCCACCCAACTTTGGGTGCAGTGCTAGCAACAGGTGGATTAGTAGGAGCTTGAGTTGCTTGAGTGGAAGGAAGAAATCTAGGACCAACCAACCCTTTCAGGAATTACATGATCTGTTGAGCTAACACTGGGTCTATAGGAGGAACATTGGTAGTCTCATCCTGCACCTCTTTCTCTTGTCCACCCTCCTCAATATTTTCAACCTCAATATCCTCTTCTATCTCTTCATGATGTACGGGGTTGGGCCTCATTTTAGGGAGCATTTCCGATCGGTACCCCATCTCTAGTAGGCACCACTCTTTCTCGGCCTCTACCCCTAGCTCTTCCTCTATCCCTGCCTCGATCGCGACCTCTCGCTACAAATTCCTCAACTGGAGCATTGACGGGAGCTATGGGCCTGACGTGGTTGAATCTAGTGTTAACCTTCTGCGGATAGAAGAGTGAAGAAGGTTATATACCAATTTGAATCGCCAGTTACCAATTGGAATCAAGTCATAGCACGAAATGAGACAAGAGAAACATAGAGATTTCCTAAAGTCCTATAGCCTCTCGAAGAAAAATAAAGGCGTCCCCGTACCGTTCCGCAAGACTATACTAGTCTTGTTTTGGTATATCGAGATCAACGAACCTAGGCTCTATTACCAACTTTATCACAACTAAAGCATTTAAGTTACAGAAGCAAGTTAAGTAGCTAAAGACTTAAGTTCCCATAAACTTCCAAAAGATCTAACAACTAACAATGCGTAAAATACACCAAGAACCCGAAAGTCAATTTACCAAAACATCTAAAGTTCAACAAGTCTAAAAAAGAAGGGTCACAACCCCAACTAATGAACAAATCCACTAACTAGAAAGTCTAAGTCCAAAATGGTGGACATAGATGAAAGAGAACTCATGGCAGCCCGAAAGAATTGACTCACCCTTGAATTCGAACGATCATTGATCTTCTAAGCGAGGTATGTCAATAGTCGCTTGAAGATGCCATGTACTCAACAAAGAAAGAGCAAATGCAGTATCAGTACACAACCACAGTGTACTGGTAGGATCACGCCGCTATCCCACTAAGTGTAACATAAGCAAGTTGATACAACATTACAAACATGCAAAATATCGAACATATACAATATCGATTATCACATGCTCAACAATATACATTTATAACAAGTCATTGGTCCTCTCATGAAACCCAAACTCAAACTGTTATCATACCGGAACGTGGTACCTGATCCAATATTTATGCCGAAATGTGGAAACTGATCCCAAAATTATGCCGGAAAGTGGCAACCGATCCCAATTAGTATACCGAAACGCGTTATCCGATCCAATCAATACACCACAATCATTATTACAAGTACATTCTCAATAATCATACATAAAATAGTTATTCATGGCATATAGGTATTCATCTATCTCATTTGCAACAAGTGTGATCAATAATGCAACATTCACATACATACATGTATCATAATGAAGCAAAAACAAACATACATCACACAATCATAGAATCACAACCAACACCTACCTCAAAACAAACTTGAAACCCTACGAAACTTGATCCTTCCATTTTCATATTTGTTCCGCTTGTTCTTGGTCTACAAACAATCAATATAATACGGGAATCAATAAACAATCACTAATTACCTGATTACTAACAATTCTAACAAACCCTAGATCAACCCATGATCCCAATTATCCAATTTAGGGTTGTTTCCACCATAGATTCTAGATCAAAACCCTCCCCCATTGATATTTACCCATTAGATTACGTTCTACATATCGAAAAATAGATTTGGGGAGTTAAAATCTTACCTTTAGCCTCAAGAATGTTGGAAAACGCTCAAGAAAACACATGGGGTCATTCCTTAGCTCTCAAAATTTAGTGTAGATTTCGGCCCTCACCCCGCCAGAGCGACCAAAATCCCCGCCAAAGTGGGTTGTATGAAATAGTGAGCTATTTAAATAATTCCAAAGCCCCCATTTCACAACACACCTTCAACTAACGACGCTCAGAAAATATCGTTCACGCTAAGATCAATTCTGAGAGTTCTACTCACCCGAATTCAATATCGTAAAGTCGTACTGATTCCTTATCGACTTATATAACTACTCATGTAATCAAAGTCATAATTAAATTACCCAATTGTTACCAGATTTCCATACACCTCAATGATTCCAATTTCGTCCAAATCTGGACTAGATTGAGAAATTTCAAGTTACTACGAAAAATATTTCCAACCCAAAATTCCCCCCGTTGGATTTTCTATAACGACAGAACCCGATCGTTACAATCAGTATTTGAACATGAATTCAACTTAGAAACTTGGGAGAGTTGGCAAAATAGCCACTCTCCAAACTTAATTGAACATTAAGACAAAAGTCTTGAACATTTTGTGGTATAGCCACTATTAATGACATCATCCATGTGCCCTAATTGGAACATACAAATGACATCACTAGGTTTCTATATCTTTATTATGGTCCTCTCTTCTTTTCCAACTAATTTGGAATAATATATATCTATTTGCATTTTGTAAAAGTTATATTAAAAACAAAGAAAAAAATCAAATGGGAAAGAAGAGAGCAACTCATTTTTGTTGTTGTCCAAAGTGATAATTTCGGTGAGTTTTTCGACCAAAATATCCATTTTCAAGGTAATATCATCATTCTTTCAAAAACCAAGCTTCAAAATTATTTTTCCGCCATTTTAAAATTTTTAGAAATCTTCCATAATAATCACTTGATAACTCATTATGGATACATTTTAGTAGTTTAAAAGCATTAAAGATCTGTTTCGCCATTGCAGAAGCTGCATTTTGAACCACGATCTCATTCAGTCGCGTTTCTGTACGGATGTCAGACTTCATCGATTGTTAATGATTGATATTGTAATCTAGTATATATCTTTGTAGTCGATAATGGCAGTAACTGAATTTGTTGTTGCTGGTGGTGATTATATGGGAGGATGGGAGGAGAATCCCTAAAGCTGGAATTGGAAATCTTTTATTAAGACGATAGTGCCCATTGCCTTGCATAGTAAGTGGCATGTGCGCATCGGGCAAGCGTAATTGACGTCGGTGAGTTAACTTGCGAGCCAAATGACTTGGTGATTAGCTATCGAATGAATGGGAGAGGAAAAATACATCCCATATTTATAAAAAATGATAGGCACGTGAGCTTGTACATATTAGATATTGGTATTGATGGCTCTAGGCTACATTGAAGATAAACGTCAATGTGAGGCCTCCAATTGAACCAACAAATTCATTTAACGACGATAATAATTCTATTGGAAATGAAAGATTGGGTGATCATTCAAAGGAGAGCTTGGGTGATAATTCAAATGAGAGATTGGGTGATCATTCAATGAATATACATGATGATCCAACTAATATGGAAAATCAACCGGTGGATGCGGAAGATCCGGAACCTGAATGTTGTGAAGAAATACAGGTACAAAAGGAATTGGGATCACAATCCAATCATTTCTTCTCCGATGGAACTAATTTATATATAAACCAAACTTTCAGTAACAAGAATGAGTTGCAATTGTTATTAGCCGAAGTGGCGGCAAAAAAGTCTTTTGATTTTGCTACTGTGAAGAGTTGTACTAAATACTTAAAGGTGAAATGTGTATCTAGCAATTGTGCATAGATGTTGTGGCGTTAAACATGCCAACAATAGCCATAGAAAAATTTCAATCAAAGTGATTGCTTTACTTTGTGTAAATATGTATCGTGATGGCAAGGGTCCAAATGTTAAAGAGATTCAAAGAGCTATGTTTAATTCTTTGCATTGTAGTCCAAGCTATTGAAAATGTTGGAAGGGTGGTGTGGTTGCTAAGGAAATGGTCCGAGGGACAGCGGAGAATGGATATTCATGCTTACCAGTTTTTTCTTACATGATTGAGACACTTAATATTAGTTATAGTTATTGTCTCATGGTAAACGAGGATAGTTATAGGTTCATGTATTATTTCTTGGCATTTGGTGCTTGCATTAAGGGATTTGCCCACATGAGAAATCTTAAACAAGCTTGATTGAATTTGTTTTTGTAATCAAGCTACTGTTTTATTTTTGCTACTGTCAGCATTTTGGTCAATTTAGTATCAACGATTATCGTAATTAGTCATGATCTAATATAGATCAATCAAAAGATGACATATATTTTGTACATTGTCTATTAAGCTGTGTATTATTAATATATAAAAATTATTGGTATTTATAATGCAATGATTCTAATGCATGAATTAGAATATGATTAGGAATTAGAATAAGAATAAATTAGAATGATATTAGAATTACAAATAACAATAATTTTTAATGCACCAAATCAAACAATGCTTAAGAAATAATCTAAGTATATATGTTACCATTAAAAAAAGTGGCATATACACTCTACCAAACGAATCCTTAATGAATTGTCAAAAATATAGATGTTACCATTAAAAAAAAGTGGCATATACACTTTTTTTACCATTAAAATATAGATGTTACCATTAAACGAATCCTTATTTGCTTATACACTTTTGTTACCGTTGTAAAATTTTTATATGTAAATATGTACTGGTTGTCAAAATATATAGACCTCTTAAACAATCGATGCATATCTATGTGTGTGATATGTGTATGATCATTTAGATTTACACCCTGACATTAGTAAGGTATATTCGGATTTATGTCTATGTTAAAGCATTGTCGATACTGCAGGTACTAGAATATGACACTTATATATAGACCAAAACTAGTAGAATTTAAAAAAGATAATAATTAATTAATAATAAATAATATTTTTGAAATTTATCCAATTAAATAAGTTTAAACAAGTCATATGATCATTTAAGAGTCCACATAAATTGGGTGTGGTGATTAGAGGTCTATGAAGAAGAGTTGTAGTTATACAATCAACATTCTTATAGCAATGTTTGAGAAGGCATAAGTATGATATAAGGATGTTGATTGTATAACCACAACTCTTCTTCTAGTTTCTCCTCTTCTTTTTCTTCATCGTTCTCTTCCATCTTCTCTTCTTTCTCTGTCATCTTTTTCTCATCTTGTTGTTTCTCTTCTTCTTTCGTCTCCTCTTTCCTCATCTCTTCATCAACTTCTTCAGCAAAGTATGCATCAACTGCAGCAAGATCATCATTGACTACATCTAATGGAAGGATGTTGTCATCAACTGTTGGTGATGAAAAGTTGTCATCATCTACTGCAAGATCAGTGGCTAAGCATTAATACAAATACATTATTTTACATAATTAATATATAAATTTATCTACCTTTCTTTTTCTCTTTCTTTTCATTTCTTCTCAATTTCTCCTCTCGTACAAAAGAAATAATTTCCACCATTGATTGCTCGAGGGATACAACACGCTCACACAAACTTTCATCTTTAGAAGTACTTGGTACAGAATTCTCACAAGGTTGATTAGGATTGTGATCATTTGATACTCATCCTCCACATTACCTACTGCAGAAGTGAGGACAGTGACACTTTTCAAACTGGCCTTTAAGGCATCAATGATTGTGTGCTTCACTTCGTCCGTATATGGCTTTAATGTTGCCCTATAATTTTGTTTGGTGTCACGGACAGTAGGTATGATGTATGGATGCACAACCTACAAACAAAAAACATAAATAGTACAAGACCTTCACTAATTTACAAATATTGCTAGATAATAATAAATACATATATACCTTTGTACTTCTCCATTTGTACTTAAATGGATCACCTTCAACCATATTATCGCTCTTTGCCGTGTGCCATCTAAGTAAACGGGGAATTGGCAGAGGAGAATCCAAGGACTTCTTTGCATAATTACCAAGATGAGAAAAAGTCTCATATATTCAAACCTGAAATTAGTAAAATAACAAATAAATAAACAGAGACTATGAAATACTACATAAATATATAAGATTTTAATATTAATCAAGCCCATAATTGATAAAAATTACCAGAAATGTCCAGGGTAAGCCATACAAAGCATACAATGCATTCCCTCTTCCCTTGTACACTTCACTTTGTTTCTTCAAATTGATTTTGTTCTTCAAATACATCAGTGTTAAATCAAAACACTATTTGCCCCACGGATAAATCTTGAAAAAATCAAAATCATTGATCATGTTAATGTGGTTTGAATCCACAATCTTAGATCGATCGTGGGCAAGCAACATTGAGTGGAGGAACCAAACTAAAGAGCACTTCAACTTCTGCTCCTTATTTAATCTGGTACCCTTAATCAAACTCAACAACTTTGAACCACTGATATTCTTATTCCTGATTACTTTATAGTAAAATTTCTCACCTTTCTGAAGCACTTTTTTTATTTTTGCATCACGGGGGTATGCTGAGCAATTCAGCCCCGTAATCAATGCAAACTCTTTTAAGCCAAAACAAGCAGGCTTTTCATTCACACAAAATCACATCTCATGTAATTTTTTATTATTTTTTACAGGACACAATAACATGTAATGGACCATCTGTCCATTGAACTTGTAATATTCTGGAATATGCCATAAATGACCAAAACAAGTACCTTTAAAGTTATTATAATTTTTTTCTTGAAGTAAAACATTTCTAAAATCTTGAAAAAGAGTCATTCTTGCTCTAACAGAAATTTTCGCTGGAAAAGATCCTAACTCATCCATCCATGTAATGAGATTATAGGACTTATCGGAGATTTCTCTTGCATAAGTTAGCAAAGACAGAGGATCATCATCCTCATCTCAAGTATCTCGACTATTTCTACTAGTCTCCTCGTCTCCATTGTCATTGTTCTCTTTACTAGACTCAACCTCATCAGTAGCTTAGGCATTACTGTCCTCATATTTGTTGATTTCATCCATCGTATCAAAATCCGAGTCTCCATTGTCATTGAAACTTGTTCAGCCTTTCTTTTCTTGTTTTTACAAGGCATAGGAATAGATTTTTTAACAATCTCGCCTCTAGTTTTAGCCATAACCAGAGTAATCCTACAATAAAACATGAAAAATAAATAGCAGATACAACATAAATCAACAATGCGATTGACAGAAAACGGCACTAAAAGAGGGCAATGAAAAATACTGCACTTCGACTTTGTGTAACAACACATGTAATGAGAAAAAATAAGACCAGCAAAAGCAAACAAATACAACGGAGAAAAACAGCAATCCACAACAAAAGCCAAAATTTAGAAATCAACAGGCGAGATAAATATAAATTATTCTTAAAAGAATAAGCAACCAAATAGGGTCAAATATTTATATCCAAACAAAAACGTCATTAGAGACCACAAATATTCATGGAATACGTCGAATAAATTTCATCCTAAACAAGAACATGAAAAAAAAATCGTCTAGAAAAAGGGTTCATTAAATCATTACACTACTATAACAAAATAAACAACCAAATACGGCTAAAAATAACCGAAAAACACCATTAAAGAAGAATCAACTTACCAAAGATGAAAGCTTTGAACTTGGAGAAGAAGCTTAAAAAAAAACATATGACGATTTGAGAGGGTTTAGGACGATGAAAATGGAGAAAAATTTGTATAAGTTAATGGAAGAGAAGTGTATGAGGAAGAGTGGTGTATGATTAGACTAGAAGAGAAGCGTATGGGGAAGATGAAGATGAAAAGCGGGACATTGCACTTGGAGAAGAAGAAACGCCACCTCGATTTTCATAAATAATTAATATTTTATCAGAATATAATATTTTTAAAAATGTATTGGGATTATAATATATTTTTGTAGTGTTATATTTTTTTCCCAAGTTTTAAAAATAATAAATAAACCCTTGACCCCACATTCACAAATATACCCCAAGTTTTAAAAAAGCCAAACATACCCATGACCCCACGTATTTTCCTTTTTAAAAAGCCCAACCCTAGAAAATAAAGTAAAAATAAATTAAATGGCTATAGAGTGAATTAAATTTTAAAGGTATCTCCAATGCCAATTCTTCTCTAGAAACTCCGATTGATTCTCCAAACATCAAAATGTAAAATTATGTATGAATATGAAGAGTAAACAGTAGAGATACAAGAGACGAGAGATGAAAGACGAGTAAAAAGCGAAATGGAAGCCTTAATCCGTTGATCAAAAAATTGATGTTCTTAAAACTAACTTTTTCACTATTTTTGATATTTGTGTTGATGCATCAGTAAGAGAAAATAGTGTTTCTATCTTTCTGAGTTAGGGTTTTGGCCTTTGGATTTGAGAATTGTCTAATTAAAAATTGATATTGCCGTTTGAATTGGGATTTGGAACCATTTATTTATTTTAAAATTTATGATATATTATATTATTAAAGAATTGGGGCAAACTACTACGTATTGAACCGACATTGCCACTGGGCCATGCGCTAATTCTCTTTTTCATTATCCTTAATTATTTGTTGAATAAAACACTTGTCCACACAATTATAGGACAAACATGTTTTATTTATTATATTATCATCATCAGAAGCATACTCAACACGTTCAGTTGAAAAACATAAGAGTTTTACCAGACATGCAAACATAACAAATAAACATAGGAATAGGCATTGGAGCATATCTCCACTAAATTAAAACACATTATTTTACGTACGTCTAGACACATAAGTAATAACTAAGAACATGGTGGAGCTAGTGTGACATCTTGCAATTTGAAATAATTATGAAGAAGCTTATAGTTGGAAATAGTCATTTTTGGAAAGAATTCAAATCTGGAAATTTAATTAAAGTATGGGGAAAAAATGAGTTTTTGGTCAACTTTGAACAGTCATAACTCCTATCTCAGGATGAATTAGGTGTATTTCCAGTTATGTTTGCAAAGCCCTTGGAATGATCTTTCCAACGCCACTGAGTTTGCTTGATTCTGAGTTCGTATGAGTGAGTTATGCCCTTTGAAAGTTGGGTTGTTGGCTCAGGGAATTCAATCCGAATTTTTGTAAGGGTATTTTGGTCTTTTCCCTAACCATTTCTTTTGGTTATATTAATGATTTAGACTGATTTTAAATCAGTTTTTCCCATTTGAAAAGTGAGTGTTAGGGTTGTGAGGGAAGAGAGAAAGAAGAGGAGAAGGAGAAGAAGAAGCAAAGTCCGTAAAGATCGTCGTGGTTTTCGTCGGGGGTGATCCCTATTAAGGTATGTGAGATCATAGTGTTGGGTTGATTCATTCCCCCACACGCCAAACTCGTTTTAATTTCGAGAAAAAGATTGGTTGTGGTTATTGAAATCTTGTAGTTGTGTTGAAGTTTCTTGTTGGTTTCGTGCATGTTCCGGCTGTGATTTCAAGTTGAATCTATTGTATGTTAAAGGGTTGTATTATTCTAAGTGTTTGGGGCTGGAACCTTTGAAGTTAAGGTGGTTTAGAGTTGGAAAAACAAGGGAGAAAAGTTGGATTTTCGGGGAAAAAGGCTGGGGCGTCGCGCCATCCAGCGCCCCCCAAAAGGGACTCTGAAGTTCCCTCCTTGGGGCGGCGCGCCATGCAGAGCGCCCCACTAAGCCTTCTGAACTTTGAGGGTTGGCGACCCGCACCTCTCAGAGCGCCAAGGACGCCAAGTCTCCCCATTCATTCCCCACTTTTTCATACATGTTCCTTGGTAATGTACCTATGTTTTATAGTTGTTTTCAACACTCTAAGGTACATGTAAACATCAAGAACTCATCCATAAACATGAGATCATTACCCTTGAATTCATAATCCAATTCGAG
Source organism: Solanum chiquidenum (assembly GCA_029582725.1). Classification (NCBI taxonomy): domain Eukaryota; kingdom Viridiplantae; phylum Streptophyta; class Magnoliopsida; order Solanales; family Solanaceae; genus Solanum; species Solanum chiquidenum. The sequence goes on along the minus strand of JAJOOS010014674.1, from coordinate 2,264 downwards.
GAAAGTTCGGATCAAAGTCAAGTGAAGTTAGAGTCAAGCTTAGAAGTTAAGAAGTAAGTCAAAGCAAGTCTTTAAAGTTTTTCAAGAGTCTTTATTGAACGTTTTAACTTCATTTTAAGACTCAAGTTTCAAGTTGAGTAAAGAGTATAGAGTTGAGTTCATTTCTCAAAAGTTATTAGGGAACTAAGTATTCTCAAAGAAGTTTATAAATGTTTTTACATTTGAGTAAGAAAGGAACTATGTTTTCCAAGAGAGCCTTTGGGCTAAGCTTTGAACAATTATCTCAAACTAAATAAAGAGGTGTTTAAAACACATATGAGCTAAAGTATATTTTGGGAGTAGTATTGAGTACCGAATTGAGGATGCGAGTTCATATTAACTCAACTCTCCACAAGAACCATGTAGCCAACATGGGACTTAACGGGTCATTCTTTTTGGATGATCACGTAAGTTAAGCTAGTGGATCCACTAAGTTAAGTAAGGTCCTTGGGCAACATGAGGTAAAACGTTGTATCATCACTAAGGCTCATAGTGGTGGTTGTCGGTTAAAGAATCTCCCACTAAAGTTATATTACTTTTATATAAGTAAAGTTGAGTTTGTTATTGCTTTATCCTTAACGAACTAAGTTGTTTACACTATTTTACAAGATTTATATATTGCATGTGTCTTATTACTTTACATTGAGTTCAGTTATTCATGAGTTGAACAGAGTAAAGGTAAGTACTCTCTTGTACTCCTTTCAAGTTTAAGTTGTTGTTTAGCTTTTCAGCTCGCATACTCGTACATTCAATGTACTGATGTCAGTTGGCCTGCATCTTATTATGATGCAGACGCAGGTACCCAGGATCAGCATTCAGCACGTCGTTGATCCAGCTGAGCACTCTAGAGTCAGTGGTGAGCCTCTTTGTTTTCCAGAGGACTCTGTTATTTTGTGTGCCTAGTTTTGTGTTATTAGGATGTTGCGGGGTCTGTCCCAACATCCATCTCAGGGTTATAGAGGCTTCATAGATAGTCAGTCAGTTAGTATTGAGTCTCTCATCTATGTATATATATAAATATTCTATTTTGAGACTCGAGTTGCCTTTTGGCTAGATTTTATCAGTTAGGTTGTTTTATGACCATTCATTGCATTGAGTTATTCTGTTGAGTTAAGTTTCCGCTGAGTTAAGAAAGCCAGGCCAAGGGTTCGCTTGGGGCTAGCAATAGTCTTCAAGTGTCGATCCCGCCTAAGGTATAGGCTCGGGGCGTGACAGCTAGCTAGCTACTCCGATTTGTTGTCCTTCAAAAAGATAATATGGTTCACTTGGAGTAGTACGTGGCAATAGTTTCTGGAACCTTCACTACACTATATGATGGGTAAAAGTGATAGACAGGCGATGTTCCTGATAATATACCGAGCACTCGAAAGGATACATGTGATGGACTCCAATCAGATTTATCCAAATGACAAACAGCAATTGCTTCAACTTTATGACCATTTGCATCATTCCTTAATGAAACCTTGAATACCTTGCTTTTGCTAACTGTGTTATGACAGTAGTAAACCGTGTAAGCGCTACGCATGGTATTACAGGCCACCATCTTAGTAGCTCCAACATCTTCTGGATCATTCAAAATAGTATAGTTTTGAAGACTATTATGGATCATTCAAAATTCTGTTTTGGCTCTTCGCCTTCATGTTTATATTTAAACAACACTTGTGGATGGATGTTTTCAAACTCCGTCTTTATAATTAAATACGAACTCAGAATTCTGTTCCGGAGCTTGCTGACGGTTGTCTTCAGCTCTGTCTTTATAATTAAATACGAAGTCAGAATTTTGTTCAGCCATTTAATTTCCTAGTGTTGGTTTTGTTAGCATTTTAATATTAATTCTTTGTAATATTAATTTGCTATCCTTTACTTACTTTTGGTTGCTGCCTTCCAACGGTTAGGTGGCATTTCATTTGCTGCCGTTGGAACTCCTTTATTGCTGCATTACTCCATCTTATTTTGGAGTTAGTGCTCATTCCAATTCTTCAATAAGTTGAGTAGCAATCTGTTAGAGAAATTAGCCATTGATGGCATTGGATACCCTCATTTCATTTCACTCTTAATTCATCATTTATACCTTGTAACCTATGTAACTCCTAAGGCCATTATCTTCACTATTTACTACACCATTATCTCCCTATTCATTGCTAGGAAGACTTCTTCTAGTATAAATAGTGGTGGTCTTCATTTGGCTTGTGACACACAACATATAAGAAAAATATAGAGTGAAA
>JAJOOS010014673.1:0-39922 GCA_029582725.1 Solanum chiquidenum | reverse complement strand
ACAATCTTTCGGAAAGATCACAACCTTTCATAAAAGTCACAACTTTTCATAAAAGTCACAACTCTTCATAAAAGTCGCAACTTTTCATAAAAGTCACAACTCTTCATAAAAGTCGCAACTCTTCATTTTCCATTCACACCTTTTAAAACCCAACATCTCTTACTAACAATACTTCTATTCTGAGTTTTCATTAGCTTTATTGTTCACTCTATTAATAACCAAGTCGGATCTAATGTATCATACCGAATTTTCCTTTGACCATAATAACATGGCTTCAAATTTTTTTCTTATTTTACTAGGACAAATAAAGATATATTTAGAAGCATTAGTTACATGTTTTATGTTGCAGAGGCTTTACCGAGAGAAAAAACCCATATAAAAACCAAATCAAATAGAAAATGCTTGTTAATTTGTAGGGTTTGTTGCTTTAATAGAATTATTAGAGTAAGACCTAACTCTCCTTTGCTTGCAATTATCTCTTTGAGGTCCTTTTATTTTTATACTTATTAATAAAACCCTAACGTAACCCTAGGCACCAAGTTGCAAATTTGCCAAAAAAGAAAGAAAAGAATGTAGGTTAGATCGAAAAATCGACCTACGTACACCTCTCTGTGACACAATGAATTCAATGCCGAATATTTTAAATTCTTAATTTGTCTTCTTTGCTCGGCTAGGTAAATGTTAGCTCGTAAAAATTGGGAATGTGGAAGAAATATACGTACTTATTTCCAAGTTGAGCATGGAGGTTCAAGATGATTTCATCTTCTTCTTTGGTATAGCTTCCTCTTTTAACATTTGGCCTTAGGTGATTTATCCATCGAAGTCTGCAACTTTTTCCACACCTTGCTAGACCTTCACAAGCAACAATAATCAGTCAATTTTAATTCTAAAACGATAATGATAATTATAATGAAACTTAGAGATGGAATCAAGATATTCAACTTGTATTTTTTTTAAACAAAAGATAGGGTTCGATTTTCTTGATCATAATAACTTTAACAAACTACGATTTAATTCTAAATTCATAGACATCAAATACTAACTCCGTATATATATATTCTCACCAGCATACTTGGGAAGTTGTCGCCAGTTCCATGAGCCATATTTAGTAATATAGGCTGCTAATTTCTTATCTTCTTCAAGTGTCCAAGTCCCTTTCTTCCTTCCATTTTCGTCGTAGCAAGGTGTTCTCACCATCTCTTAATTAAAATTATCTTTTAAAAAAGGAGATATATATATATATATAATTAACAAAACAATTATAGCTAGCTCTTCCCACCTGAATATATCACAAAATTCATAAATTGAGCCTATTTATAGAGAGGGTGCAAAACGTCAAACACATGGGATTTTGTTATAAATAAAATTCGATTATCCTTCGCACAATGCGCAGTACCCTAGCGTTTCTTATCATATAAAAAATTGTGGTGAGACTAATTACACACGTCCACACCATAAGGAAAGAAAAAAAAAAAAGAAGACAAAATATATTCAATTGACTGTTCACCAAACTTTCGACGATATCTCAGGCCCCCTTACCGACTCTCTTTCGGTGACATTAGGCACTATCTCATTTGGGCTGGAAATACTATAACTGTTCATAAAACAAATCATTATTGTGTTATCCCTGCGATTCATATTATATAGTAATATTTTTAGTTTGATAATATCATCCGAGGAATCATTGACCCCTAATAAGTAAAAAAACAAATATTTTATAAGTGTTATGATGAAATATATGTGTTTACATGGATCAGGTGTCTTGACACAACAAAACAGTGCGGAAAGTAAAAACTTAAAATAAAGAACACAAGAGTTTATGTGGAAGGAGAAAACCACAACTTGTTTCACAGAATTTCAACTTAACTCCATTAACTTCAAAGAGCTGAGATTCATATTACAAACTCTTGTACCCTAGGAATTAAACTCTTAATTTCTTTCCCATCACTATAACAACTTTGTTATACAAATTGGAGCAATACCTCTATTGTCACTACACCAATTAAGTTTAGCTGATATAGAATGCAAGAACATGACACATCTTACTCTAGCTAGCTACAACTCAATGAAGAAAGATTCGACTGATTCCTTTAAAACTTAGGAATAGATCTTACAATGAATAAGCACATAAATATAATCTCAAATAACAACTAAGAACGAATGATAACTTTATCAAGTCCCTCATTGTCTATGAGATAATAACTTTTGCTGTGTGATTCTTCTAGAATGCAAAAAACTAGATAATAACGATTTTTTGTAGCTATTATTTTCACGTAACTGACTCTCAGTCTCTCATGGAATCAAATCCCCTATCTGATCCCATAGTTTGTTAAATTATCAAAACTTTTTAAAATAACTTACAAATTACATGTTATGTTTTAAAATATCACTTATTCAAGATAGACTTCATACCAAGAATTGGCGCATTGGGAAACACTGTATGGATGGATGGGCATTAAAATATATCACCGGTACTGTAAACAATTGATCAATCAATGGTTCCGTTAACAATTGGGATGAGAAAGATAATATGATAGATATATGTTTGATAAAGTAATTAGGGATGGAGATATATCAATTATGCATTAAATTAGTGAAAGTAACAAAAGTACAACACAGTTGGGATGGTAAAATGACTGAGGGGTTTGTTCTAAGGTAACTAACGATGCGACTGACAAAGTAAAATCATATGGCAGTATCACTAGATTTAACAAGATTCAATAAACCTAAAAAGAAGCGATGAATCATCAAGTGTTTGTTAGACAAATTTGAAGAATAGGGGAAGAAAAAAATAGTTTAAATTACTTTAAACAGGCAATCTATTAGACGGATAATATAAGGCCTTGCCGTCTTTTTTTTTTTTTTTTTGTATCTATTTCTATTAAAAGAATTTATATTAATAAAAGGTCACTAAACTATCTTTCTAGTTGTATCAATTCAAGAACAAAAATGATACAACTATATATAACATATCAAATAAATATAATGTCTTTTTAAAAATATTTTGTTAAGATTTCTCAAAAGTCAATTTACACTACATAATCAACTTAATTTCTAATGAATTGAACTAATACTGAATGACTCGATAATCCACCAGAACTTAACAATTGGGTGACGTGAGTTTAATTATATCAGCCCTACTTTTAAAAAAAAAATAGAAGTTGGAAGTTTTTTTGGCTTCTCAATCAGTGTCCGGAACCCATATTGAAAGTCCGATTAAATTTGAATTGCACACTATAGAATTCATTCGGGAATGGCACTCTTAACAAATATTTTCTCTATATCCAAAATTTGAATCCATATTGGTGAAATCATTATATACTTAAATGAGAAGACTGAAAAATATTCTCTAAAAACTTTAAACTTAAGAAAATGACTTTTCAAAAAGATAAGAGAAAATACTTTATAAGTGGTCTAGCATACTGCATATTGATGGTCAACCTCACATCCTCAATAATTAAACAAATACTCACCTCCCATCTCTTCCCTGCTCCTGCCGCCCCTCCTAACTTGGCCCAGCCCCACCCTCACCCCTTCTTATGACATTTATCTTGGTAATATTTGTCTAAATTATAATATTAATATTTTATTTTACATGATGCAATTACTATTTCAAGAGTCTAAGGTTCTTTTAACTAATATTCTTAATATATATTTTAAATTATTAGTTATTATGATTCTTAATATATATATATATAATTTAGGGACGGCTTAACATAATTAAAGGTCTAAATCGAAATTTTAATTAGAGACCTAAAATCTAAACAAACATTTTATATATATATATATATATATATATATATTAATTTAAAATTTATTTTTCTTATATTTTTTAGATGCAAATTGTTACTTATTGTTTTCTTTTTAATAAATGATCTCTTCAAAAAAATTCCTTCCGTCATTAGTTTTAGTTAAATTTTTATCAATTTAATGTTGAAAGGCATCATTCACTAAGGAAAATATTATACAAATTGTTCACATAATTCTATAAGTAATACTTTGATAAATTTTAAATAAAGGTAAGAATAAGAACCATAGAATCTGACTCAAGAAATTGATAACTCAGTCCTCACTTTAATATGCTTGTTGTAATGCTAGAAAAGTTTAGAAGAAACTAGAAAAACATTTGCAATTCACTTTGTTCAAAACTTTTTGACTATTGATTCATATTTTTGATAGAGTATATTTAACTTATTAAAAATTTGAAGAGGAAGAGTACAAAATGAGCTAAAAAGAATAAAATAATATAAGTGTTAGCGGAGAAAATATAAAGAGGCAAAACAATATCTACTTGATTTCTTGTAATATTGAATGGGGTTAAAATGAACAAAATATAAAATAATATTTAAATAATTTTTTTTATCATAAATAATTTTTTTTTTAATTAAAAATTTAACACACAATTTATTCTTTGTAAAAATTTGAGGCCCCAAAAATTGGAGGCCTAAGGCATTTGCCTTATTTCATAAAGCATTGAGCCACCCATGTTTCATATATATTATGATTCTCCATTTTCCTCGAGTTCTTTTTTGGATTAAATACATATAACATATGTAAATATTAATGTCTAAGATTTGATTGATTAATAAAATTTTAATTATGATTTAGATAATTAATATTTCATTAAAAAAAATAATGCTACAATCACAATAATATATTATCTTGTTCATAAATATATTATAAAAATAAATTCTTTTTCTAATTATTTTTTATACTAGTATTATCTTCTGTTTTTATGTCCATAAATATATTATATATAATATTTTCTCTTTTTCTAAATTTCTTACTTGCTAGTTTTTGTTTTTTTTTATTAATGATATGTGATAATTAATTTTAAAGAAAAAGTTCAAAATTGCAATGCATAACTAACTCAATTAAAAAAAAAAAGATAAATACTCGTTGGAGAAAAATGTTTTTGTAATATAATTATGGACAAGATAATATATTGCTATGATTATAATATTATTATTTTTATAAAATATTAATTATTTAAATTATAATTATAATTTTATTTTAATTAACTAACAATTATACGCAATCATTAATTTTTACTAATGTCATATGTCTCATATTCAAAATAAAAATATGAAGAAAATAAAGAATAGAGAAATAATGAGGAACCGGATCCTTAAAAAAATGTTCCATGTCAATTGCGGCAGACACATAATAAATATTTAATGTTTTGGGACCAATCAATCCACGGAATATGAACATGGCGGACCCGTAACAAATGCGCACCATTAAGACACTAGACACTAATCACTACCGGCTCACGTCAAGAATCAGAGGTGTCAAATAAACGGGTTAAATTAAAATTAGAGATGTTAAAATAAATGGACACTCCTAGATTCAAGTAATATTTTAAAAATCTATATAACATATTCAATATAATTTCAGGGGGGAAACTCTGAAAAGGATACATAACGCATATACAAATTTTAATCATATCTCAAAGATAAAGACTGAAGCAATGGATTTAATAATAACATATTTAATGTAATTTTAGAAAATGAAATCTGAGAATGATACGTAGAGTATACACAAATTTTAATCCTACCTTAAAAATAAAAAATAAAGCAATGAATTCAACAATAACATATGTAATGTATAATTTTAAAAAGTAACTCTTCTTTTAATTTGCCAAAAATTTCAAAAGAAAATTCATAAAATAACCGCAAACTCAATTTTTACATATATATGAGAAGAAAATAATATCATTAAAATCACTATCGGTGAAAAGCACACTCAAAAAGTTAGTAGTATCATCTATTCAAATTCCTGTGTCAAAAGTAAAAATTAAGGATATTATTATATTATTAAATGGTTATCACTCAAAACTCAACATAACAATTTTTTTTAAAAATAAAAAATGAAAGATACACTTAAACAATATTCAAATTAAGAATCTATGCCAGAGAAAAATATTAAAAAATGGTTATCAATCAAAACTCATAATTGTAATATAAAGAATTAATCAATTCAACATTTAACTACTACATTCTTGTCTATACATGTTATAAATTCATTATTCCCAACATGCCAGTAGGAAAATAAAAAACAAATAGGTGTCAAACTCTCCATAATCACAAATGCACCATCACCCACCCAAAAAAAAATAAAAAATATTGAATAATCCTTGTTCATTTTGAAAATTGAATTAGATTCGATGTTTATTTCTTTATTTTATGAGGCTTTCATGTAGGGCAAACTATATAAATCTCACTAGTTTAGGTTCTAATTATTAGAATTTACGATAGTTTCAAAAATTACTTCTTGTGTCATATTTCTTTCTTTAGATACATGTATCATTACTCGTCAGATACATGTATCCAACAATTTTAAAAATTGAGATACATGTTTAATTAATTCACATGGACAATTAATTAATTCTGGAAATATTAATCAAACTCCTTAATATAAATCAAGGAGTGTATCTTTGTTTAATTAATTTCATTTTATTACTCTTTATAATAATAAATTCATTGATATTATTAATAAAAGACAAAAACATGTATATCTTGGTTATGAAATTTGATTAATTTCAACTTATTACTCTTAAAATAATAAATTCATTAATTTAATGTATTTATTATCAGCATATGATGTATCCAATAAAATAAACACTTAGATACATTAGTGTACCGTATCTAGTATTAATTCATGTATCTATTTATATGATCTAATATTAAATTCATGTATCTATATATATGTATCTAGTATTAATTTGATGTATCAACTATCAATTTCATACGTTATATCCAACAACATGTATCTCGAATACATATTGGTAAGGAAATACATTTAATTATGTGTATCTAAATATGAAATGTAACTGAAACACATGAATTTAGGAACAAATCACGATTGTAGAGTATTTGTCTATCATTAATTTTTTAAAAAAAATCAAAATTAATACCCAAGAAAGATTAGATACATGCATACTTAATAAGATACACTGATAAAATTAGATACATATAAACTAGATACATATAATCACAAAAATTATGTGTCAGATACATAGATAATGTATCAAAAATATGCGTAAATCTCCACTTATTGAAACTTTTCGATTATGTTAGTGGTTGGTCAGGACATCTCACCACGGCGGTGTTTGCTTCATTTTTTAATTTATCAATGTTGCTCATTGCTCGCTGCGATTAGATCTAACGGACCTCCACCAGATCAACCAAAAAATCAACATAAGTACTCCTCCAATTGAGCCTTTCGACCTCCAAATCGCCTCCGACGTCGATGTGATCTCCGGATAGTAACAATTTGAAAACGAAAGGCTATAGATTAATTATATGAATATGCATTGATACATTTAATTTAAGGAAGGTAAGAAGCAAGAAATTGATGAACAACTTATACATAACTTCTGGTTGGTGGCCGCTGAAACAATTTTAGGAGTAACAATGTTGACTAATCGTTAATTAGTAGGGGTGGGGAGGAGATATTGATAGGGTTGGAGATTGGTTGTTATTAGGATTTTAAATAGAAAGATAATTATCAATCCTAGGGATGTGGGTATATTTTATTGTATCTTAAAAAATATATGGTATAAAATATTAAAAGTGGTAATATATGTATTTGTTTGAAAGTAGAGGTAAAATGAATATATATGGTAGTGATGTATGTTTAATTAGGTAGTTTTTCCTTTCATTTATGAGTAACTTTCACATATAGCAAGCACAAAAATTATATTTGTATGTTATAGTTATAGTTTGCATAATTGCGCTCCATATATAGCAAACATAAATATGTATATTTTGCTATACATATACAAAAGAAAGCAGTTGTATAATCTGCTTTGATATACATATACAAAAGATTAATTGTATAATCTGTGTTTGTATAAAGCGAGAGAGGCGAGTGAGCGAGATCTGGGAGAGTGGAGAGCGAGATCTGGGAGAGGGGAACGCAAATATATGTATATATATAATTTTCTCTCGCTTTATACAAACACAAACACATTTTATACATTTGCGTTTTTGTATAAAGTGAGAGAGGCAAGTGAGCGAGTGATCAGATCTGGGAGAGTAGCGAGCGAGATCTGGGAGAAGGGAGAGAGGGAAACGAAAATATATGTATATATACAATTTTCTCTCGCTTTATACAAACACAAACACATTTTATACATTTGTGTTTGTATAAAAAGCGAGAGAGGCGAGGGAGAGAACGAGAGTGGCGAGCGAGATTCACTAGGAGAGAGGCGAAATAGCAACAGTTTGCTATGGGGTACAATTAAATCAAACTATATTTATAACATTTAATTTGAATTAATAGTTTGCTATTATATTTTGTTAGTAAATTATGTACTAACATGTGGCACTACATAAAAAGTCTACTAAACAGGTTCCTTTTTTTTTATATATATTAACTTTTTTTCTTGTTAATAGGAGTATTCTATATCATGAGAATAAGTATAAGAGGAGGGCACTGTTCCACCTCAAAATACAACACACGAATAAGACTTTTATCCTTCTCAAGCATAGCCTTATACATTATGTATATCACATAATGTATACAAACACTCATGTATGTATAACATATAATGTATATCGCTTAATGTATATCTAACATTTCTCAATGTATCACACGAGTATTGGCATTTGGCAATATAATCGAATGGACAATTTAATGTATCACACGAGTATTGGCATTTGGTAATTAATATGATGGAATGGACAATTTAATGTATCACTCTTTTCAGTGTTCATATTTGCTTGATTAATTATATATACTTCTATGGATAATTAACTTGATACACATTAATAGATCACAGAGAATATGATTCTCAAACAAAAGAAAATGTAAGTCATATGCAATATCTTAAGAGGAAATTACATAAATAGCAAAGACATTAAATTTAATAAGTCTTCTTAGCTAGAGTTTGCCTAATTACGCTTCATAGCTATAGTTTCGTTTGTTATGGGTATCTCTGTTTGTATAATTCGCTTGCCAATATACAAACACGGTAAATATATACACATTTTGTATTTATACATTTAGAAATTTTTTCAGAACTTATACAAATCAAATGTATCAACACTCAGCAGGGGAAGATTTAGGAAGGGGGAAGGGGTGTCACGTTACATTGCTTCGTCGGAAAAATTTACTGAATAGGTATATACAATTACGAAGCAGAAGCAAATAAAGAGAATATATATTATAGTTGACGCTCCTTCAACAAAAGATGTGTGTAGCTTAGCTGGTTTTGTGCTGAAATTTCATAGATGAAGTTGCGTGATCAAGCCTCCACAACCTTATTTTTAATGTGTTTTTTCTTTAACCTTCTTTGTTTAGTAATTATTTGGTGTTTTATATAAATAAATATTTAGTATTATTAATGAAATTGTTTTGGATACATTTCATAAAAAAGGAAACTCATTGAAAGAATTATAATTTTTTTTTTTTTTTTAGAAAAGATATAATAATATACCTGAATTGTGTTTTATAATCTATATAAATTTTTTAATATGGTATTACATTATTTTATTTATTTTTCTCATTTTAAAAGGTGACACCGCTTATAAAAACCAATTATATACAAGCTAGAGTAAGCATATATACAAATTCTGAATTTATACAATTAGGAACCGAATTATATAAATTCTAGATTTATACAATTATGAGCCAAATTATACAAATTCTGGACGTGGCCCACATAAATATTGTTATATGTTAGCGGTGAAAAGTAATTTCTTCAAACTATAACTATGTTAAATAATTAACTAGTATAATTAAAGTCGCCGCATATATGAATTTAATTTGATCATTTAAAATGTGATCTATTATAAACAAAACTATAAATTAGCACATATGAAAGTGAGAAATACAACAATATGTTGAGCAAATCTAATACACACCAGCTCATAGAAGATCTTCTTGATCTTTCTTCACTATATCACAACTGTTATAAGCCTAAACTTAAGTTTTAAAAGGACTATTTTGAGATTTTTTTTCGTATATTATTTGACTTTTCAAATGATGTTTTATTTTTTTGGAAGTAACAATGATTTTTTACGAGTTAATTTAATGACTCCTACAACTGTTATAACTACCCTACTTGAGGACAACAAGAACTCATTCTTTAAAATTATTTGAAAATCCTTAGACTCAAGAGGGTCAAGAATTAACTTTCTTGGATATTCCCTTTGATTAGGAAGATTAGTAACAAAAAAAATAATGAAAGATACTTAAAGATATACTATATATGTTAAATAATGTCCACTTTCATTTAAAAGTAGAAGATCATATAAAGAAAGGGGATAGGAGGGAAAATATTAGTGTTATAAAATTGCAAAAGCTATGTGTACTTAAAAGAAACTTTAAGAAAATATTGAAAGATGTTGCATTAGAATCAAGTCACGAATTTCACATATGATTCTATTTCCACCACCACTAGATATTATTTTCTTTTCTTCTTTAATTTCAACATTTCTTTTGTAAGTGATATATTTAAATATTCACGAATTAGCGTAACCGCACACACCTATCACACACAACTAATGCGATGGCTTAATTTTTATTTTTTAAATTAACTTTTTCCTGCTTGAATCTACAAAGGGGATAAGAATTAGGGCATCAAGTGAGCGGGTTAGTCTGAAAGTGAACAAAATAAAATGAGATGTGTTGGTAAATAATTTGGTTACTTGAGTTAGAATAGACTAAGTTAAAATGGGCTAAAAAATATGTTATGGCCTAATTCGTTCAATGCTCTAACTACATTTTTATTTTATTTATTTCATATACAATTATTTAAATATCTAAATTTTTTCTTATAATGTCTATAATTATTGTATCAAATAAAATACATTTTATTAATAAAATTTCTTATAGATTAATTTGGACTTTATATTAGCCTAATTTTTAAATGGATTAAAGTGAGTGGATCAAAATAGGATGAGTTGACTTGGATATGAAATCCACCTTATAACTGAAGTTAAGTGTAATCACAAAATTTTTGGCATGTTTGTAATTACTTTTGTTTAACATGTAATTTTTATCATAGTACAGATATCGAACACCAAAAAACAAGAAATAAAAAAAAAATATTTGGACTAGGGTGATACTTGGTAAGAGCCAAAAATGGTCAGATAAGATTGGAGCAACAACAATATTATCCTGTCACATTGTTGAAGTCAATGGGAAACACAATTAAAGTGGAAAGTGTACGTCTTTTCCTATCGTTCACATTTTGCCTTTGTGTTCGTAGAAGATTCAATGGCCGGTCCGGTGGTATAACAAAATATACTTACGTCACACGAAATCAAATTAATCACTGACTATTTATCATGGTTGTTATATATTGTTTCATAATATATTACACAATATCTTATAATGCATTGTACTATATTTTATCGTATTGTGTAAGGTTTTAACGAATACAACACTTAGATAGATTGTATCATTTTCCATCATTATATAATGTCACACATCAATAATTTGAATGATAAACCTAAAAGAAAAATAGGGTACATAGTAGTACTACTATATAAAAAAAAGGTTGGGTAAAGAATAAAAATCATATCAAATCGATCGTTAAATTAAATGAGACTTTTTATTATTGCTTAACTATGAATTTAATTGATACGATACAATAAAATTCAAATATCAATCAAAGCAAATATAATAATTAAACTAACAATACAATATAACGGATAACGGGTAAGGAGTAACAACCATCCAAACAAAGTGTAACAACCTTGTTTGGATGGTTATGCATAGAGTTTTCTTTTTCCATATATTAACAGTTCCGCATATTCTTACTATCTTACATTATAAAATGAAATACATAAGTATATAATAATAGGTAAATTTCATAACAGGTCTTAGACGTAACCTACTATTTTTAATTAAAAATTATAATCTTCTATATTATCAGTATAAATATTATATTAAGTACTAAGATAGATTCATGTAAAATGATCATGTGGTGAGTAATATTTTTCTTGGAAAAAACATATTTAGTAAGGAATTCCGTCTCAATTTATACAGCGATGTAGTGAAAGACTTTAATTTTATTTAATTCATATCTTTAAAAATAATTAGAATTTTTCTAATTAATATTGGTTAAAAGAAAAAATTACAATTTTTTTCGCCTTAAATAAGGTAGCAATCATGTGCTATCATTTTTGTCAAAAGAGGCCTAGGTTAAAATTTTCCTTAATTAGCAAATTGTTAGTCTTTATGACCTTTTACTACTTGTTTTAAGTTCTTGGTTTAGACAACATGTGATATTGTCAAGTGCTATTGATATAAGTGTGGAAAACCACTGAGGAAAATACTAGAGAACAAATATCCTCCTCTTCTTCATTTTATTTTGCTAGCTAGTATTCAATTAATTAAAAAAATTTGTTTGTTTTTGTATTTTAGTTCTTTACTATAAGTGTTTACTGAATCCTGAAGGATATATTTATAACGGATGAAATGTTCTTAAGTACAGTGTTATAGATACGCCTCAAGTTTTAATTTGCATGATTTTCTATATTTTCCATTTAAGACAATCAAAATTGATTTATTTCTACCATATAAAAGAAGATACATCTAGATATATGTATTTTTGCTATCAGATACACTAAAATAGGGAGAGAAGTGAGCGAGATGGGGAGGGAGGCGAGCGAGATAGTCATGTATCTCATATACATGTGAATTGCACTAGATACGTGAATCTGTATGTATCTAGTGTGATTCACATGTATATGTGATACTAGATACATACCAGAGTGACGAGCGAGTGGGAGGGAAGCAAACGGGATTTATTATGTATACCAAATATATGCAAATTACTTGAATATACTGTATCTATAACAAATTACACATCATTTTGACCTCATGTATTCCTAGATACATGTATCTGCACGCACCAAAATGAAGTGAAAATCCATAATATTACAAACTAGTATATCTAAGTAATTAGCTTCTAAATTAGTGAAATTTACGTAAGTTTTCCATTTTTCTAACACCGCTTATCATTGAAAATAAATAATTAAGTATTTATTTTTAAAATCCGATCTCTCTGGCAAATGACTTCAAATTTCTCTCATTTGTTGGAAGGAAAATGTCCACTGGTTTTATGGCTCCTTATACATTTTTAAAAAATCAAATTGCTACTAAATTTTAATTTTCTACTTACCAAATTAAAAAAAAATACAATAAATTACTCCATTAATTTTAATTTATTTGTTTTACATTCCTTTCTAGTCTGGTTCAAAAAGAACGTCTTTTAACTTTTTCACTTTTAAAATTCTTTCATTCTAACTTTTTCCCATCATATGTTAATGAACATAAGATTAAAAGACACTTATCTTTAATTTATGACTATAAAATTTAAAAGTTTTTTTAAAATAAAAAATAAAAAATTGTACCATGTAAAAAAAAACAAATTGAAACAACGAAATAATATTAAATTATTATTTTAATTTAATTTATAAAATGTATATATCCGCCAAGGCACCAATATCCACAAAGAATTAATTGGACTAGGAAGATACTAGGTATTAGGTAACAGCCAACTTGTGTGGGGGTGATTTAAGTCAATGGCAAACACAACTAATATAATAGAAAATGTTTTTCACTGTTCAATGTTTAATATGAGAATACCAATTTTAATGTTCACATTTTGTCTTCATAGAAGGAAGCTTCAATGGCCGGTGCTATCAAAAATGAAAATCTGCATATGTCACACACAAGTGTGACGTTTGACACTCTATCTATGCTTACAACGTTTGACGGTTGCGGTAGTGGTGTCACTGCTTCATTCTTGTTCAGAGATTTCAAATTTGAGTTCTGAGTATGAAGTTTTTTTTTATTAAAAGCGCAACTCCCAAATAGGCCATGCTTGCGTAATCTAAAATTAGTCGGGACTATAATGTAGACTCCAGACACTAAGTGGAAAACAAAAAAAAAAAAAAAACTACCTATTTATATGTACATTTTAAGCTATTTTTTACATACAAATATAACGTATGAGCAAAAATTAATGAATTTTGCCAAAATTCGTAACTCGAAAATTGACTTCGCCCTTGTCCCTACATTGTTGTTAGTTAGTAAATTGTATTAGCAGGTTATTTGGTATCTAGATAAGTTAGATAATTTTGAGATAAACACTTACTATTGTCCTTTTTGCTGTTTGGTTACTAATTTTGAGAAAAGTTGTATGAGAATTAAAATTTAATAGTACCATGAATAGTTATTTCAATATAATATAATAAAAATGATAAAAATACATATGATGTTTATCAAGCTCCTTTTTTTAATAAATAAGATAAAAGTTATTTTTGTAAACAAATAACTTTTCTTATAAATTATATAATACATATTATTTTTAATATAACAAATCAAATCATTAATAAAATATTATAATAAAATAACTAATCTCAACCTGACTTATTATTTATCTGCATACATATACTGTACTAAATTTTATGCAAAATCAGGTGGCAGTAGATTCTTTAAGAGTTCACGTTACATTTCTTTGTATTAGTATATTTATACTCCCTCTATTCTTAATTGCTTGTCCATTTTTTCTTTTTTAGTTGTCTTTAATTATTTGTTCATATTGACAAATTAAGAAAAAATAATTTTTTTTTACCTATTATACCTCCAACTAATTACATTGAAATACGTAGAACTTCTTGAAAATCTTATGTTTTTAATTCATCCACTTCATAATAATATGGGTAAAATTGTAAACTCACTATATTAATCATTATTTTTTTAATTAGTGTGTCAATTCAAAATTAAATAAGTAATTAGGGACATAGGGAGTATTTTGTTTATAAATTTTATGTGCGTGTCCTTACAAGTAATTCTATTAACTACTTGTCTTGTAACTTCTTCCTTAAATAACATGTGAGAGACACCTATTTATAAGTTGAATGACCTTTTAATATGTGTTTCAATCATATATAATTGAGCGTAGATATACATGAAAAATTAAATCAATGTAAATAAATTTGTTAGATTTATTGTTATTTAGACAAATTAATGATTGAAGGCTGTTAAGTAATGGCTTTATCTAACACAAATAATGAAAAAATTGGCACAAAATAAAAGTTAAAACTATGTTTATATATAATTCGATTATAGAAATCGAAATCCGTGTTAATATTAGAGGTAATTTGTGTTTCGTCAAGATTTCATAAATTAAATACTGACATAGAAAAATTATTTTTTGAAGTTAATGAAAAAAAAATATGTTACTATTCAAGATTACTTTTTTTTTTTTTTTGTCTTTCGCATCTTTTTTTTTCTTTTTTTGTTGCTATTTTTAGCTTGTCAAAATTTTGGTGAAACATGCTGTAAGACAAATAGACAGCCAAACAAGAAAGTACTTTTGTTCTCATTGGGAAAATGAGAAAATCTCATAAAATTAAGCTATTGCCATTAAAGATCATTTTAATATAGTGTACGTGAAATACAATTTAATAATTTATCAGAATGTAAACATATTAAATCACATTACATTCTGTTTCATCCATCATCTCTAAGTAAGAGAGTGATGATGATATGAGATAAATCAACTTCATTGGGAGTTTATTTTTACCAATTATAATCATAATGATCTAGATCAAAGGAGGAAAGAAATTCATGAGGCATAAAAGGAGAAGGTGGACAGACAAGTCCACAATAATCAATTGAAGGAGCTACAAAATCAATTTTACTATCCACTTCAAATGGTTCTGTCCAAAAACTTCCACTTGTAATTTCCTCCAAATTAGCTAATTCTTCATGAAAAATGTCTTGTTGATAATCAATAGAGGATAATGCTTCACTTGATGACTCCTTTGGTGACCATTCTGAACTTTCCAATACTATATTTTCATGCATATTATTATTAGCACTTGCATTTTGATTTTCCACATTACTCTTTCTTTTAGTAATATTACTTTCACTCTTCTTATTATTACACTTCTTGCTTCCTTCACTCAAGTTATAATTAGCTCGCTTCTTCAGTGCTGTGTGCCAATGATTCTTTATCTCGTTATCTGATCTTTCTGGCAAGTGAACTGCAATCGCTGACCACCTAATATCATAGATGTTAACAATTATTAGTTCTCATTACTACAATGAATTCAATGCTGAAAATTTTAAAAGTTGAATTAATCAAATTTAAATAGAAAACGTACCTATTTCCAAGTTGAGCATGGAGGTTCAAGATGATTTCATCTTCTTCTTTGGTATAATTTCCTCTTTTAACATTTGGTCTTAAGTAATTCATCCATCGAAGTCTACAGCTCTTCCCACACCTTGCTAAGCCTAATTCACCAAGACAATAATATATATCCGTCAATTAGAACAACTCTACAGACTACAATATATAGTATGATAATTAATTACATATTTATTTAAATAGAGGCGGAATTAAGATATTGAACTTAATGGTTTCGAGTTCAACATAAATTCTTACCAGCATACTTGGGAAGTTGTCGCCAATTCCATGATCCATATTTAGTAATATAATCAGCTAATTTTCTGTCTTCTTCAGGAGTCCAAGTACCCTTTTTACGACCATTTTCGTCGCGGCAAGGTGTTCGCACCATCGCTTAATTAATTCCGATCGATCTCAACAATATTCTTTGAAAGAGTTATTCAAAACTGAATGAATATATCAGAAAATTCTCAAGTTTGAGTCTATTTATATAGAGGGAGCATAACGTGAAACACGTTGAAAAATGGGGGTCTTCTTCTTCTATTTTGTAAAGAAAATTCCATTATCTTTCGTCAAATATTTTTTTTTATTTTTTATTTTCTATTTTCGCTACGTATAATGCAAAAGCACCTTTCTACTCGCTAAGCATTTATGTATAGAATAGACCAATCTTTGTGGTGAGAGTGAAATTACACGCAATATTGTACCACACACTGAGGGGAAAGAACAAAAAACATAATCGGTGTATTTTTATATGTGAATTCGAACATAAAACTTTATATATTTGAAATCTAAACAATTTAAAATATTTTAAGTCATATAAAAAAGTTTTTATTATCTTCAAAATTTAACTGTACGTGCCACATAAATTGAAACAGATAAAATATTTATTTATATATTTTATTCAGTTGTTTTATGTTTTGTACCTATGTTAATAGTATTTGTGGACCACTTGACATCGTACAACAAAAATCTATCAATGGACCAGCCAAACATATTGTGTATGAAAATGTTTTTCTTCCGGCCAAACAAACCCTTAAATTAAACGATTACGTGCTAAATCTTTTAAGTCGTTATTTTGACTGAATTTTTATTATGTGTCTTTTATAATTATGTGAGACTTTTTGTTGTCTCAAAAGAAAAATAAACTCAAAGTTTATAGTTAATGCCACTATTTTTTCGTGTGAATAAGAAAAAATCTCACGCAACTGATATTAATAATTACGTGAGACACGTAATATTTATTTTTTGTATAAGTTAATGTTTGTGGAGCAAACGTACAACAAAAATCAAATAGTGGACCTGTCCATTCATGGTCTTGAGGCCCTCTTTCATTGTGCACCAGAAATATCACTATTTAAGCCGATATTTATGACCTTCCTATGATTTTCCTTCTTTTTAGTGGAAATTAGTGACAGAAATTAATTACAGTAAGTACTAAAAAGCCAACGACACATAGCATCATAATCTGGCAGATTAAGTTTCTTTGTCAATTATTAGAAACCTTAGATGAAATTACAAAAGTGCAGTGATTACTCTTAAAATGGTATAATTAAATTTATATACGCGTCTGATTTAGGACATATATATATTGAATTGGTCATATAATAAAATAACTTGCAAGGAGTAAATAATAAACACTTAAATAGTTGAAACTTAGTAACTTCGAGTATCGATCCAAATATTACGCCCTAAAAAAAGTCTCTAATAATTGGCGACAATCTCAAAATCTTGTGTGCAACAATTAAATCTTTGAAAAAAATCTTATTTGATATGTGTCTTTGTTGTATCTATGCTGCGTCTACAAAGCTAGATGGACTTATATTATGGTACCAATGTTTGATTCATGCCTCATCAAAAAACTTTAGGATGAGAATATTATTTTGAAGCAATGGATATAAGTTATTCCACATAATTAATAATGATGCATTTTCTGAGTATTTTGTACCACGCCTTTTAATTCTTAATTTCTACTTAGGTGACCCTTTAAAAATATCAAAATTTAATAGAATCATATCGAAAAAATAAATAAATAATTGAGATGATTTCAAATAGTTTGATTTTTTCTATATATATAGTAGATTAACGAGTCCGGAGCTAAACGGGTAACTTTTTTTCTTCAAAAAATAAAAACGGCACATCAATAAAAATTTTAACCAAAAGGGAAAAATCGCTTCTGACGAAGCGATTTTGTTCTGACAAAAATTGACGTCGTTCCGTTAAAAGAAATAAAAATTGCTGCCTTCACAGCGATTTTCTCAAAAAAAAAAATTTAATTTTTTTCTTTAAAATTGCTGCTATAGCAGCGTTTTTATATATATATATAAAAAAAAGTAAAATATAGCAGCGATTTTATTTAAGAAATTAAAACAAAAAAATTTGAAGTTAAATTGCTGCTATAGAAGCGATTTTGTTTAAGAAATTAATTTATTTATTTTTAAAAATATCCTACCCTTGTAGCGAAATTAATAAAAATTATAAATAAAAAAAAACTGAAGGCAGCGATTTTCATAAAAAGCTTTAAGTGGCTGCCGCCGGAAATTTATGTAATTTTAAACTTGTTCTTTATGGTTTTTTTCTTAATTCCTTATAGCAGGCTAGCAGCGATTTTACTTTTTTATTTTTTATTTTTTTTATTAAAATGCTGTTATAACAGCGATTTTAAAGAAATAATGATTATTATTTTTTTGAGAAAATCGCTGCTTAACGATTTTTATTTCTTTTAATGGAACGGCGTAATTTTTATCAGAAAAAAATAGCTCTGTCAGAAGCGATTTTGCCCTTTTGGTTAATTTTTTTTTTGATATGCCATTTTTGTTATTTAAAGGAAAAAAATAACCCTTTTGACTTTGAACTCGTAGATTAACCAAAAATGAGTACGGTATAAACCCAGGAACGGCTCTTGCCATTGTAAAATAAGGCATATGCCTTAGGCCCCAAATTTTGGGGGCCCCAAATTATTATCAAGAATAAATTATGTGTTAATTTTTTTAAAAAAAAAATTGATTAATTATGATTAAAAAATATATTATTTTATCCACTTTAACATCTTTTATACTTTGTTAAAAATAGGAATTAATAGTGAAAAGTGTTGAACAAAGTGAATTACAAATTTTTTTTTATTTCTTTTTAAATTTTAGTTTCAAACATTACAGCAAGCATATTAAAATGGTGTATACCAAGTCATCAACTTCTTGAATCAGATTATGTGGTTCCAACTCTTATCTTTATTTAATATTTGTCAACTTATTACTTATATAATTATGTTAACAATTCATATAATAATTGTCTCACTTAAAGGATATTTTCAATGTTGAGTTGATAAAATCTTACCTAAAATCAATAACTGAAAAACAATATTAAATACTAATAATCTAAATAGTGTAAGAAAAATAAATTTTGAATAAATATGTATATAAAATTTATTTATATTATAGGCCTTAAATTAAAATTTCACTTTAGGCCCCCAATTATGTTGAGTCACCCAGTATAAACCTTTCTAAATAACTGATCAGATCATAGACATCCCTAACTTTTACACGTATCAAAGGCTCTTCTCATTAAATCTTCTCATAACACTTATATATATATATTAGTTTGGAGTGAAAAATGACGTAATATAAAATCAAACATATGTTTTTATAAAAAAAAAAGGTGAAAATGAAAAAGAATCAAAAGTGTCTTTGAACTATGGAAAAACTGAACAAAAAGTTTCTAAATAATTATTGGGTAAAATAATTCCCATGTTATCAATAATTGTCCAAAAAATGCACTTATTATTACTTAATGGATTAAAAATATTTTTAAAAATAAATATATATTTTTTCTTTTTAAATGCATTTGATTTATTTTGTGTTTTTTTTTACTCATTAAGTAATAATGGAATCATTTTTTAATTAAATAAACTATTGACGGCGGTACATTTTTAGTTATACATTATAGATTAACCAAAGAATTGAATATGGTATAAAACTTTCTTACTAACCGACCATAACCCTCCCCTCCCCTCTCCACGTACTATCCCCATTTTTTAATTTGAAAAACTAATTATTATTATTTTTATTTCTTTTTGTTTTTGGAGTTTGGAGTGAAAAGTTGACACAAAATGAAATCAAACAGATTTTGGTTTATTTGAAAAAAAAGGTGAAGAAACAAAAACAAAAAAGGATAAAATAAACTGTCTTTGAATTATGTAAAATTGAATAAAAATTCTCTTAGTCAATAATCTGGTTTAAAATGTCTTTACCGTTAATAATTTGGTCTAAAAATGTCATAATGGGTCAAAAATATCTTTTCTGATAAATATATTATTTCTTTTTTCCTAAACGTATTTTATATATTTTGAGAAAAATATAAATTTGACCCATTAAATAATAATAAGGATATTTTTTTAATCAAATTATTGAGTGCATGAGCATTTTTAGATAATTCAAGAACATTTTAAATTTTTTTCGAAGAAAAAAAATCATGTCCAACGAGGCATCAATGATTACTACTTTATATTTAGCCATGATATCAAACTATTTACGGCACAGACATATTCAGAGAAAATATTAACTGAATATTTTTGTTCAATTTCACATAATTCATAGACATTTTAAACTCTTTTTTGGAAAAAAAATTTGTATGTCCAACTAGGCATCAATGTGTTGCCACTTTATATTTAGACATTATTTTCTTTAATTTCTAGTAAAAGTAGTACACCCGCAGCCCCATTTTTGGCAGTTAGCATAAGAATGTGAATCGGAAAAACGAAGGTACTCATTTCCTAAAAGGCCCCTGCCTAAAATAAATTTTTATTTTTATTTGTCAATTTTAATATATCAAGAAAAAATAATATATTTTTTTTTATATTTTACCCTTAAAATTAAATATTTATTTTCTAAATCATTTTTAAGACCTAATACAAAACATCATTTAATAGAGATAGTTTAAGAAAATATGTATATTAATAATTATTTTCTTAATAAATATGTCAAATCAAATATGACAAGTAAAAATAAAATGAACGGTGGGAGTATTATTGTTGGCTTTTAAAATACTTTCCATGGTTTAATTATAAGATTTTGATTTTCTTTACATGCCCACAGGACTGTCTTCTCGTATTACTAGAGTCGTCAATAAGTCATTCTATTTCATCAAATAATTGAGTTTGAAATTTTACGTATTAATGCTATGCAAACATAACTTACACATCTATAAAGTAATTGCAAGAACAAAAATACACTTCCTCTCATTTTATTTGTCGGAAAAATCGATAGTTTGTGATAATAGTTAAATTCATGAAAATAAAACTGAAAATACAATATTAAAAATGATCTTTAACAACAATAGTTTAATTTTCGATATTTTTAGCGGCAATTAATACTCTTTCTAAATGCTCCAAAAACCTATCTAATAACAATTAACTAAAAGGAAAAATTCGTTTTGCCAGAATGATATTTGACCTTTGTAAACATTTTTATGCTTTTAACTTTAATACCTTTTAATTAAAAAATAGAAAAAAGATCAATTTATTTTAAAATAAAAAAGATATCATAACTTTTTAAATTTCTGGCCACATTCTGGCCAAATTTTCTGGCCATTTAGCATTATCCTAACTAAAATTGATAAAAACTTTAGCATTCTTTATTGATATGTATATTTAATGTTATCTGAAATTATTTTTGTAATAATAAAATAAACGAATTATGATTGATTAGTTTCCTCTTCACTAAGAATAAGAATAAGAATAAGAGCAAGAAAACTATGAAAGAGCATTTTATTGGAATTTGGGAAGAAGGGAAGTGTGTATAATTGACACAATAATCTAAATATGTCCATAAACAAATTCTATGTTTTTGAAGCATTTTTTTTGGTTTGTATCAAAAGTTCTCAAAAGAGATAACTTTATCGTCTAGATTAGTTTCTTTTTTGTATGAATGAACCTTCTTGTAAATAAAATTCTTTCGTTTCAAAATAAAAATAAAAATATAAAAGTAGTAAAAATAACATTATCCTAATATGAAAGTTTCTAGATCAGGTGTGGATTCTACTAGGTGTTTTTTCAATTTTTCTGAATCTCGTGGTCAGGGAATTTTATTACTTTTTTACGTCATCCGACAGGATTGTTACTAAGACCCAAAAAAAGAATTTTTTTTATATTTCTCTTTTTGAAAAGAAAAAAAAAGTGAATGATAATGGAAAATTAAAAGAAATGGTCTTTTATTGGGAAGACTTGACGTAGGAAATATCTCATTCATTTACGTTTGCATATTTGCATCATATAACTTTTGTTAAAGTAAGTCAACATTTCATTGACCAACTTTCCAAGTCTTTTTCTCACTCACTTTTTACTTTTTACTAAATGTTAATTAAGAGAAATTTTGTCAATAAACATGTGTTTGGACGAGTGATTTAGAATCATGATTTTAAATCAGTATTATTATGATAAAAATAATTTCTAGCGGAATATTAACAAAGAAAACTAAAGTCATTATCTGCATTAGTTAATCGTTATTAGATTCAATATTATTATATGCTTTAAGAGACATTATAAAGAGTGCTAATTGTCGATAGTTAAACTATTGTCATTAATTAATTATCGATAAAAAATAAATTATGTAGTATATTTTGATACGTAATTTGGGATCATGACTTTGAAACTACATAGCACACATAGTCTGTATTTGGTAAAGTATCTTATCTTAGCTAAAAATCAAGAAGTGGTTTTCTTACGTAGCACAAATAGTCCATTTCAGGAAAAAAATTTATCAAAGATTTCATACCTACTATATTGAATAATTTACTATAAAATTATGGAAATTTATATAATGACTTAAAAACTTTTCACAATGATATGGTTGGTAAATCTTATTGTAAAAATGCATAATTGGTAAACATATCATGGACTAATTAATTAAATTCCATATATTACAAAAAATAAACAAGAAATTTATTAAAATCCCAACTATAAAACACATTA
Organism: Solanum chiquidenum; assembly: GCA_029582725.1. Classification (NCBI taxonomy): domain Eukaryota; kingdom Viridiplantae; phylum Streptophyta; class Magnoliopsida; order Solanales; family Solanaceae; genus Solanum; species Solanum chiquidenum. Next base: position 16,802 of record JAJOOS010014673.1, on the reverse strand, counting down.
TAAGAAGGAAGTTCTTGAAAGAGTTTTTTTGTAAATTGTAATTTAATCATCATTGATTCGAATACATCATGGAAAAATCACTTGTAATTTTCTTCATCCTCTTGGTTGTTATATCAGGTACGATAGATTTTGTTGCTTAGCTATAAATTTTATCTGTTAATAATTTGTATTTTAATTTTATGGACGCGCAGATGACAGAAATATTGAAGTAGTTGATGGATTAAACACATGCACTATTGAGCTGGGATTTAACATATGCACAATACAATTTAGAGATGGATGTTTTAGCAAATGTGTGGAAGGAACAGGACGTACAATCACTGAAGCAAAATGTATAGTTACAGAAGATGGGTATAGAACTTGTAGTTGTACATTTTATTGTACATCAAAATCAATTTCTAATTCTTAATTAAGATTTTTTTAAAAAAATTATTATTCATCAAAAATGAAGTTTTTGTCAAATATATGACAATCAACTGTTTAGATATTTAAATTTTTGTGGTTCTATTTCAAGTTGCTACAACATTGAATCCCTAATTGTTGAGGTAATTCAACCATTAATCGAATATTAATCACAAAATTGTTACCAAACATCACTCCTGTTTCAAATCTAGCTTAAAATTTGTCAAATAAAGAGAAAAAATATGTGTGTAATATAGTGATTTTATAATATATATTGGGTGATTGTATTGCCGGGTAACTTATCCAAGTAATTGAGTGATTTTGCTAGTTTTTAGAAATTGGACAATAAAAATAATATTTAAAATTATATTCACGCCAAAACAAATTAAAATAAATAAATTAAAACAGAGCAAATATAGAAAAAAGTACATTGACATCTTAATCAAACTGAATCTATTTTTCCAACTCAACATTTAATTTTGTTATTAAATATGGTGAAATTAGTTACTAAAAATGTTAGATCTCCATTTCAGTTTCATAAAAGTTATCCCAAAGTGCATCTTTATCTGTAACTCTAAATTGCTACTTATTTTGGATTTCTTTTTTAAATGCAACATAAAATATATTTTGTCTATCTCAAAATAAGTAATATTTTAGCCGAATAAAAATGTCTCAAAATAATCATTACTTTAGAATTCAAGACAAAAAATAGGATATTTTTTTCAACAATTACCTTATATTTCATCATCTTAATAGTGTTCCATTTTCAAAATATTTAATATTTAATAAACTACACATTATATTCATCTTAATTTTTACTTATTTTTAAAATTAATATTGACGTCATTTAGTATATTTTCGCCTAATTAATTATGCCAGCTGTCCCCTGAAAAATCAAAGTCTGAATGAACATATTTTCTCCAACATCTCCATCACTGCCTATTAATCCAACAAGTAATAAATGTAGTACATCAAAAATTGTCGTAACCAACGTGACATCAAAAAAAAATTAGTCAATTTTTTGAATGTTGAAAACGTGATGTTGCTGTAATATATGTGTTCCTTGAGTTAATTAGGTTTGTTTTGCAGATTTTATTCGTCATGTTTTAGTTATTCATCATTTCATACGAATTTAAATTTACTCAAATACCTATTCAGAGACCATCAAACATAAAATTGGTAGATCAAAAAAAAAATTATCGACCAAAAAAGGTGTAACTGAAGGGACATATATTATTTTCGTTCACTTTTAACATATTAAGAAAATATAATTATTATATTCCTATTTTACCATCAGCGCAAATTACTTAATTCTCAAATTATTTCTCAAGACTTATGTTTATACATTAATTAATATATATATTATTATAAAATACTTCTATTAATTATTACATTTTTAAAAAATGTACAAAATTTAAAATAGATAACGGAAATGAGTAAATCATATTTGTCACATGGTCATTGGTCTCCATTAAACAAGTGGATAGAAAAGAGTGGATACTCCTAAAAGTCATATAAATTGTGCGATGTTCGTTCTTCCATACAACGTTTTCAAGAATCTATTGTTGTGGATAATTGATTGACCATATTTGAAATCAAGCTTTTTATTAGTTGCTTTTGGAATATCGTACAATTGTTTTTCTTATTTTTAAAAAAAATATTTTTCTAGAAAAAAAAAATTTCAAAATTATAGCCAATCATAAATATGGAGAAATTGGAAAATAAAAAATCATAATAAACACAACCTAAGGGATAAAAATTTAGTCTGCATTTGATTTTGTAACTTTTTACGAGCTTGTGTTTACATATCCTTTTTATAAAAGATTTAAACACAAAAAATCTTTATTTTTACGCATTAAAATAATTATTTTACGCTAGAAACTTTGGCAACATTGACCCTGCCTTTTCATCTGTATTGATTGTTTGAGTCAATTATCCATGGAAAAAAACATTCTTTGTTCCTTTTCTATTTTTGAGTATAAATTATATATATTACCAAGAAGAGGTGAGATTAATTTTTAACTTTACGAATTTGAAGTTTAGAAAAATGACTTCAAATATTAATTATTCAATTCTGAATTTAATAAATATTTTATGCAAATATTTGTTTTGAGTCAATTATCTACGGAGAAAGCATTTTTTGTTCTTTTTTTTATTTGTGAGTATGAATTATACTTTTTCTGTCCAATAATAGTTGTCCACTATTATTTTGAGATGTCCAACAATATTTGTCTATTTTATGAAATTAATGGATAATTTTACATATTAATTCCTAATTTATCCTTATCATTTATTATAGTCATTATATTTCCCTATTACATTTTTCAAGACACTAGATTTATTATATTCAAAGGTGATATAGCAAAATTACTCTTCTATTTATAAATTTTTAAGAATTATGCAAAGTCAATAGTGAACAATTATTGTTGGACATAGAGAATATATATTATCAAGTAGAGGTGAGATTAACTTTTAACTTTACAGATTTTGAAGTTTAGGAAAATGACTTCAAATATTAATAATCAAATTCTGAATTTATATATATTATTTGTGTAAAAACTACTAGATTTATTTAATCGAATTTGCCATTGGAGTTCTACGTCTATTTCTTCTATTAGGTCATCCAAAAAAAAACTATAGATAAGTCTCTGAGATTGATAATCTTGTAAATAAAATAAATTAGTTGTTATAATAAATAAATATAACATGATAATACAAAAAGTCCTTACACTAATACATATAACTTAATGGCCAAACACATAAACAACCCTTCAAACTTGCCCTCATTTTTCATTTTAGCACTCCAACTTAGCATTGTTCCATTTTAACCCTTAAACTCCATTTTTTCCATACCATTTAAACACTAATACTAATTTTTATGATTTTTTATTTATTTATGTTCTTCAATTGCAATTTCTTATTTTTAAAAATAGACGTGTGTCTGTTAATTTTCGTAAAAAAATTAAACATTCGCGAACGAACATAAATTTTTTCAAACAATAATATTATTTTTTGAGATTTCTCTGTATTTTTGCATGAAAGTAAATTGATGAAAGTTTTTTGATTTTCTTTCTTAAACATTCAATTAAATTAAATAACACTACTTATTTATTTTTTCTTATCATCTAGGCTATCTAAATTTAACGCAAATACTAACTTTTTATTTTTAATATAAATCAATACGAATAAAAAAACTCATCTTCAATACGAGTAAAAAAGACTCTTGTTCATTGCTAATAACACTACTAAAAAATGTTAAAACTCGACTGACTTTGTTAGATTGTCAGTGATTCTTAAGAAAGAAAACCAACACAATTTCGTCGGTTATTTTTCACACAAAAATACATAAAACTATTAAAAAGAAACTATTATTTTTTAAAAAGAATTATTTTTTGTTAATTTTTATTTTTTAAAACTAAAATTAACTGACACATGTCGATTTAAAATAAGAAGTTGCAATTGAAATATATATATAAAAATAAAGAAATCATAAAAATAGTATTTCGTGTTAAAATGGTACATAAAAAATGAAGTTTAAGGATTAAAATGGATCAAAGCTAAGAGAAAGTGTTAAAATGAAAAATGCGGACAAGTTAGAGGGGTTGTATATGTGTTTGGCCAAAAAATAATCTTAGCATAACACATTCCATCATAACTTATCTGAGAAAATGATCAAAATGGTCCTTAATGTACATGTGTTGCTTTATTTTGGTCCTTAATATATCACACATGATTGAAATGGTCCTTAATGTATTACAAAAAATGTTCATTTTAGTCTTTCACCCTAAATATAACAAAGATGTAAAAAAAAAGTGTTATTTTTAACGGTGGGTCCCACATGTAGCTAACAAACTATACCATTGTTGTCTTCTTTGTTAGCTCTAAAGAAATAGGTCCATAGACACCACCATTTTCTATACTTTCTCTAACAAAATTCATTATTTTCTCTTTTCATAAATATTATTTTAACTCCGAAGCAGTTTTTAGCTGTTAAATTATACTCCTTCTGGTGTTATTGTCGATAGTTTATTCAAGCTTAAATTAAGATCTAAATGAGTCCAAAACAACAACTTGATAGAATCTAATGCGAAAGCTTCCTTAATTGTTAATGATAATGTGAAAATTGCTTACTTCAGTGAATCAAAATGACAGAACAATTTTTTATCACAAAGAACATATAAAAAAAATCAAAATTTTTAAGGTCGAATCAGTAAACAGAAAATACCATAAAATCTCCAATAAGATAAGACACCCAAAGCTTAGCTAAGTGATTTTCCACAAAGCTACATCATATATAAACATGAATTTTAATATGCATAAATGAGAATAGAGAACAGTATTTAGAAATCAAGAGATAAAATAATATTTAAGAGAGAAAATAATATTTTTTTTGTTAGAAAAAATGATGATAATCATGGAGTTCTTTTTTGGAGCTTGCAAAGAAAATAACATTATTATATTTTGTTAGCAGGTGGGATCCACCGTTAAATATAACACCTTCTTTTGTAATTTTGATTAGATTTAGGGTAAAAGACTAAAGTGAACACCTTTTGTAATACATTAAGGATCATTTCAATCACGTGTGATACATTAAAGATCAAAATAAAGTAACACATATACATTAAGGACCATTTTGATCATTTTCTCTAACTTATCTCATCATAACTAATCTCATCATAACTTGAATTCAAACCAAACGACTCCAAATGACAACCAAGGGATAATAATGTTGTGTTCGACTAATCACTGCTGGTGAAAATACAAATATATAATAAGTGCTAAGCTAATATTTAGACTTTTAACACTGTTGAACAATTGAGAATGATAGCTCAGTAATTAAAAATGCGCCAAATATACAAACTGATGTAAGTTTAATACCAGATAACAATAACGAATTCAATATAATACCACAACTAAAATTTGAAGAAGGTGCACGCTGCTGCATACACATTAGTGCATTACCTTTATCATGTTAGGTAGAAAATTTGTTTCTGAATAACCCTCAACATAACAAAATCAGTACCAAAATGAAATACAATACTAAAGAAACTGAGTAAAAAATAATGAAAAAAAACCCATAGCAATAACATGAACCAACCCCATCACAATTTTTAATTGGTTCAAAGTAATGATGTCTTTTTAATTATTTATTTTCCTTCTAATTTTTTTAATTAGTACTTAATTAAGGGGATAAAATCAAGATATTAGTCACCTAGAAATTGGGTGGCATAAACGGACAACCAAAATCTAGGACCACCTTTCCTTTTTGTAAAAGACAAATCAACAAACCGTTACAAAAACCAACTTTTTTTTTTAATCTGAAAATTTATTTTTCCACTAGTTGGGTTCTTCTTCTTTTTTTTTTTTTTCGAAAAAAATTGTTTTTTTTTCAATCAACATTAATATCTCTTTGAATCTTCTAGTGGTTTTTTTTTTTTCAATTCTTGAGTTGTGTTTTCACCTTATGTTGCTTTTTGGTTTGTGGGGTTTCTAAAGAATCAACATTTCTTGATTCTTTTGAAGGAAAATAAAAAAAAGGTTGTTCATAAATATCCAGAAAAGAATCTTGATTTTGAATTTTTCACTAGTGGGTTCATTTTCTTTTTCCAAAAAGATTGATTCTTTTTATTAAAATTTGACATTTTGTTTGAATATTTTGGTGGGGTTTCCTTTTTTGTGAAGTTTGGTTTGTGGGGTTTTGAAGAATGAGCATTTCTTGATTTTTATGAAGAGAAAAGGAAAAAGAAGAAGATGGGTGATTTGTGTTTCTTGATTGGGTCAATTCTTGTGGGTTTATCAGACTCTTCTTCTCTGCTGTAAATTAGGTAAACTCAAAGTTCCTCAGCTCTGTTTATGCAATGATCATTTGTTATATTTTTCTTGATGTTGAGATTGTCTGTTTCTTGATATCATGATTACATATTTCATATTTCTCTGTTAATGTTGTTGTTTTTGTTGTTGTAATGTTGAGATTGCCTAACAATAACAGACCTAGTGTATTTCGACGAGTGGGGTATGGGGAGGGTAGAGTGTATGCAAACCTTAACCTTACCTTGGAGGTAGATAGGCTATTTTCGATAGACACTCGGCTCGCAGAATGTTGAGATTGCCCTTCTTGAATCTTGATATAAGGATTAATATTTCATATTTCTCTTTTATGTTGAGATTGCCTAACAATAACATACCTAGTGTATTCCGACAAGTGGGGTATGAGGATTGAGGAGGGTAGAGTGTATGCGGACCTTACCTCTACTTTGGGAGGTAGAGAGGTGTTTTTCCGATAGACCCTCGTCTCGAGAATGCTGAGATTGCCCTTCTTGATATGAAGATTACATATTTCATATTTCTCTTTTAATGTTGAGATTGCCTAAAAACTACATACCCAATGTATTCCCACATGTTTGGTTTGGAGAGGATAAAGTGTACGTAGACCTTACCCCTGCTTTGGGAGGTAGAAAGATGGTTGTCGATAGACCCTCGGCTCGAGAATGTTGAGATTGTTAACAATAACATATCTAGTGGGGTATGGGGAGGTAGAGTGTACGCATACCTTACTCCCCTACCTTGGAAGGTAGAGAGGCCATTTTTGAATAGAGCCTCGCCTCAATTTCATGTTGTACACTGTTGGCATGGGATGATTTAAGTGGGAAAGAATGGTTAATGAGAATTACCAAGGGTCTATGGAAACAATTCTCTCTACCCCACAAAGGTAGGGTAGGATTTGTGGACATTCTACCTTCCCAGACCCCACTCGTGGGACTACACTGAGTAGTATGTTGTTGGTTAGTGAGAATTCCTAAAGCCGATCCTAACTTGTTAGAGGCTCAGACATAGTTGTTGTTGTAATTGATGAGAAATGCAAAGTTTAATCCTTTTTTTCCTTGAGTGAACACTAAATTGGTTAAAATACTAAATGGGATTATGGTTGTGATGACAGCTGATTGTTGGTTATAAATTGAATCAGAAAAGTTAATCATTGTCAATCTTTTCTTCTGTTATCGCAGAAAACGTGTAGTTACTCTTCCGGTTAGATGGCTGATAGTTATATGTCTCAACTTGATGTTGCTTCATTGAAAGAGACTCTATGTGCTCAACAACAGCTTCTACAGAAGCTTTACAGTGAATTGGATGAGGAAAGAGAAGCCTCCTCCAGTGCGGCTAGTGAGGCGTTATCGATGATCTTACGTCTCCAAGGAGAAAAGGCTGCAGTAAAAATGGAAGCCGAGCAGTACAAGCGATTGGCTGAGGAGAAAATGTGTCATGCTGAGGAATCATTAGCCATTTTCGAGGATCTTTTCTATGGAAAGGAGATGGAGATAGCTGCATTGGAGTATCAGGTGCAAGCTTATAGGTATAAGCTGTTGAGCATGGGCAGTGTAGATCCCGGGGTAGGTGAATTTAAATATCCTGAGAATTTGTTGCAAAGAAACGAGAATTTAGCAGGCGAAATGAATCTCCAAGCCCTTGGAAGGCGTAATTCCGCCCCTCCTTTTCCCCTGAAAATTCCAAAGAGGGGTGCTATGGAAATAGATGATTCAAGTTCGGAAATAGATTCAAATTCGAAAACAGTGGAGGAATATACAGGGCAAGAGATGAATGAGCAGCAGTCGGATACAGAGAAGAAGACAGATATTTCCATTTCCACGACTGGTAGTATCAATTCGTATTGGCAACAGATTCGGAAGTTGGATGATCGAGTGAAAGATATTACAGGAGTTAGCAACGCAAACTTGAGGAGTGAGACGAGGTCTCCTTCACCGCTTTCTCAAAGAAGCGTAAAGATAAGCAAATCGGAAAATGAAATGTACCAGCCACCTAAGCTTCACGTGAGCAAATCAGAAAATGACTCACCTGCTGATTCTGGTTGTTCTCCGAATGTTCTTGATGTCTTCGAAGTGCCTCGAGCAGATAAGGATACCATTGATATCGGATTGCCTCCTAAACATGACCGCAAGATGGTTTCACATAACGATGAAAGGCTCGAGAGACCAGATTCTGCCCAACAAGAGGCTGTAAAATCATCGGTTAGAGATGAAGCTGATTTGCTAAAGAAGTACTTTGTATCTGCACAGCGAGAGAACAAGCTACGAAGAGCAAGTGAAGCTGCTGCTATTACCTGCCATTTGGCAATATCTCGCCCTACAACCAGCATTTCCGAGACTAGCGAGTCTCATCAGCCCAATCGAACATCTGAGATAGTTGAAGTTGGAAGAGAAGCGTCAAGATATGAAATGGCTCGAGAAGAAGAGCTGAAGTTGTTACACGACATTAAAGAGCAACTAAATATGATGCACTCTGAAATCCAAAGTTTGAAAAGCGACAAACTCCCTCCAAGTGACGACGAACCATCCCTGCTTCTTCTATCAGAGGTAGGTACATTTCATCTAAGTTCCGCCATTCTTCTTTTTATAATTACTCGTATTCAGTCTCAACATGTGAAAAATGTTAACTCCTCCGTTTCAATTTGTTTGTCTGGTTTTGACTTGTCACGGAGTTTAAAAAAGTAAAGAAAACTTTTGAATCTTGGAAAGTTAGAGTTAAAGAGTTGTCAAAAAGGGAAAGAGACTTTTTTTTTAAAACGGACTAAAAGGGAAAGTAAGACAAACAAATTAACAGTCTTACCATCTTGAACAGGCAATGACTCACTTTTGGCTCTGATTGATCTATCAAAAGCTCGAGCACCAGCAGTCACCTGGAATACCCTTGTCCGTTACATAATCAAGATGCTCCCATTCTGCGACTTCTGAATAGCGTAAGAGTTGTTTTGGCTTTATTGTGTGGTTGAGGAGATATTCAATACGTTTGTAAATTGACCGCGTAGAGTGTACAGTACTGTATAGCCTTCATCTCATCAACTTAGTTGCATCAAGAAGAGGAATGTTTTCACATTTGTTAACATTTTGACAACAGTTTTTTGTTTTGACATCTGAAACAGTCTCTCTATCCCACAAAGGTAGAGGTAAAGTCTATGTACATCCTACCCTCCCCAGATCCCCGCTCATTGGTGTAAGTTCATTTGTGATTTGTGAGTGGTGCTACCACATTTTGTTTGTTTCTTAATCGTGTTATGTTAACTGAGGGAGTATTTCTTTTATTTGTATAGATACCTGGACTTGAAGAATGTTATTTCATATTTCAATAATATAGATGGGAAAACCATTTCTTACATGTGGTCAATTATGATTTGGCCACGTCAGTAATTACATTATTTTTTAAAAGAAAAATGGCTCAAATATGCTATTGAACTTTGAGAAAATTTTGGCTCATTTATGCCATTTCAATTAACAAATAATGACATGGATGAGCCTTTTCTCAAACAGATTAGATTTAATGTATATATTATGTATATTTTGATCATGATGATAAATTAGTTAACTGAACGGTATATATCCTAATTTTCCAAAATTAATTTAGAGTGGAGTTTTCTTTCTTGAATTGCTAATGCCAATACTCCTTATTTTGCAATCATAAAAAGTTATTGGTGAACTTAATTATTATTTAGTGAGTTTGGCAAAATACCAACTTTCCACTTAGCTATAAAAAAATTATCTAAAATTTGATATTAATGGTAGGCTGAAAAGATCCTATAAGTGCATTTTGATTATGCAAGATATGATTTGTCAGATAACACCAAAAATATTAGTGTTAAAGAGTAGATTTGTTCTTTTTACTATTAATTAAAATAATGTTGAGATAATTAAATTGCTATTAAGTTTTAAATAGTTGTCATAACTATTTTAACATTAAAAAAAAGGCTACATTTGGTTGGTTGCATGTCTAATTAGCAGTACAGCCTTAGAATAATGTGACGCTCATGACAGAGGGCGGGTTAAAAAGAGTAAGGGTGGAGCTACACCTTTCACTTACGACTTCAACAGAACTCAATAGCTATGGCTCAAATATTGTATTTGTATTTAAGAATTTATTTAACATGTGTGAATAATTTATCGAGAACCTAATAAGAAGCATTATTTAGAATTCAGAACTCATTAACTTAAAATATTAGCTCTTCTCTCAAAAAAATAAAGGACTGACAGACTTCTAAGTTGACAAGCTTCTGAAGAAGTGGGTACATGACATTTTAAGCGATTCTCACGTCGAAATAAAAGAAGAATGTGAAGAGGTTATAAGGCATAGCCCAAATTCACATAATACACACACTTTTAGAGTCGATGATGGTGTAGCTCGAGGGACAAATCCGTGAGATTTGTTAGATCAAAGCAGACAATACATATTCTGAGCTTGAATCATGACAAATATTGTAGTAAAAAAACATTACTTATAATACTTTAAACAAAAAGAATTCTTCTGTAGCTCACCTGAAGGGCAGTCTTGGTGCACGAACCATCCCACGTTCACGCAGAATCCAGAGAAGGTCCGCACCCCAAGAAGGAACAATTAAAAAGGTAAAAAATAAAAGAACATAGAAGTACAATGAATAAAGTTAAAAGGTACATTGATAGATCTATAAGGAAAATAACTGTTCAACTTTTTGTTGTGACATCTTCAGTAACACTGTTTGAAGAAGTTGAAACATACTGTTTTAACCTGCCAATTTCAAGTGCAACATCCAACATTGTTGGCCTAGTTGATGGATTGTACTGAGTGCACATTAAGCCAAGTTCAATCAACTCTAACACGATATCGTGCCATATATTGCTATCGCGTTGAACTGGTGTACATCTTTGTAATGCTTCATCAATCATAGCCTCGAGTTTATGTGAATACTGACTCTTCACCCATTCGTGTAAGCTCGAGCCTTGTTGAAATAGAACGTCTGTGGGACGTTTACCTGTCACAATCTCGAGTAACAAAACTCCAAAGCTAAACACATCTCCTTTTGTTGAAGCCCTCCTTCCCATTCCATATTCTACAATCAAAGAAACAGAAACTTTAGTCATAGAAATTGAAATGAATTAGATAGAATAGAACTATTATTTGTTACTAACCAGGAGCAATGTAACCAATTGATCCACAAAGTAATCCATCTGTTGAGTTGTAATTAACTGATTCGTCGATAGGATTAGTATTTTCCTCAACAGCTTTTACTAATGTTGAAATCCCAAAATCTGTCACCAATGCTGTCATGTTGTAATCAAGAAGGATATTGCTTGGTTTTAGATCACAATGCACGACTTTAACAGGCGAATAGTGGTGGAGATAGGACACTCCTTCTGCTACATCACTGCAAATGTTAACCAATTGAGCTAAGTCAAGTTGATGTCTCAGCCCGTGGCTCGGGTACAGATGGTTCTCTAGGCTTCCGTTTGACATCAGAGGGAACACGAGAGCTTTGAAGTCCGGTCTGCTACATGTCGTTATGATCCTTATCAAGTTCCTATGTCTAGTCCTTTTCAAGATTTGGCATTCCCTTTTGAAACTACCTGATATCTCTCCACCTCCTTTTGTATCAATCACTTTAACAGCTATGCTCATGTTGTTCTTCAGCACTCCTTTATAAACACGCCCATATCGTCCTGCTCCTATTAAACTCGAGCTGCTAAAACCTCCCGTTGCTTCAATCAGCTGCATACGAGATATCCTCGGGTACTTTTGCTCTTTCCTCCCACCACCTTGCTCCACATCTTCAATTACCTTGCTTTTATTAAAACTCGCGAATTGGTTCCTGAATCTTGATCTTAGGAGGAGAGGGTACCCGACTACGCAAAATATAGGAGTTATAAGCAATGAAAGGAGGATTGTGATAATGAAATGTCTACCCCTCTTTTTATGGCAACTTTTCATCCCTTGTACTGAGCCACAAAGCTTAAAATTTCCCAAGAATGAGCTGATGGTTAGTGATGAAAATGCACCAGTATCTGTCACGTTCCCCGAGAAATGGTTATAGGAGAAGTTGAGGTTCTGCAAAGTCGACGATGCTTGAAATGTCTGTGGTATTTCCCCACTCAACACATTGAATGAAACGTCGATTTCCTTAAGGTAAGGCAATCTCCCTATCGAAGATGGAAGAGGTCCTTCTAAGGAATTACGCGATAGATTCAAGTATTCGAGAGCAATGCAGCTGCCAAGCTGTGAAGGGACATTAGATGAGAGATTATTCGAAGACAAGTCAATTGCCAACACCATATCCATTTTGCTGAGCTCTAAAGGAATTGGACCATGTAAGTAATTACTAGACAAGTTCAGATAGAGCTTCAAACTACTCAATCCAGCAACTGCACTTGGAATCGTCCCTGTGATTCTGTTGTGAGAAAGATCAAGTATTTCCAAGTTAACACAATCACCTAAGCTCGGGGGAATCGTTCCAGAGAGGTGATTATCGTGCAACAAAAGCCTCCTCAGTTGCGGAAGATAAGCAAAGGTATTGGGGATTAATCCAGAGAGGTTGTTTTTCGACAGATCAAGAAGGCCTAAATGAGAAACATTTCCAAAAGCAGAAGGAATGACACCAGAGAGTGAGTTATTCGACAGATAAAGCCTCTCGAGTTTCCCCATTCGACACAACTCAGGAGGAATTGTACCATTCAGATGATTACTAGACAAGTTCAATAGAGTAATATTTACAAGACTCGAAATTTGTGTTGGGATAGGACCATAGATAAGATTATCGTCGAGATGTATCTGTGCAAGGTTCTTGGAGATGTTACCGATAAGAGGAGGTAACTCCCCACCAAGATTATTCCCAGCTAACTCAAGTTCTTGCAAGTTAGTAGAATTAACCAAAGACGCGAAAAAAGGCGTCAGGTCAGTATTACCACTATGACTATCAAAGTTGTTGTAAGACAAATACAAAAACTGTAACTTTGGCATTTTACTTACAATATCAGAAGGAAGTTCACCACTCAACGAATTCGATTCAAGATCAAGCCATTCTAGCTTTGTAGATTTCGAAAGAGCAATAGGAACTTCACCAACAAGTTCATTAGACCATAGAAGAAGAAACTTCAAACCACTCAACTCACAATGATCATCCATAGGTATCTCACCGCGAAGCGAATTGTTAGAAAGGTCCATATATTGTAATGAAGCAGAGCAATTACAGAACAAAGACAGAGGAATTGCACCAGAAAGATTGTTTGTTCCCAAATCAAGATACTTCAATTCATGAAGGAATCCTAACTCGTTCGGGATTTCTCCTTCGAGGAGATTAGAAGACAAACTAAGCTGATTTAGCTTAACAAGATTGCCTAATTCAGCTGGAATTTGTCCTTCTAATAAGTTACCAGACAAATCAAGAATCTGCAAGAATGAGAGCCCAGAGAGAGAAGGAGAAATCGTTCCACGTAACAAATGATGACTAAGATCAAGCTCAACAACTCTATGAATTCTCTTGTCACATACAATTCCTGTCCAGTTACATACATGAATGTTGGAAGAATTCCAACTTTCTAATACATGAGATGGATCAGAAACAATCATAGACATGAATGAAACAAGCGAATCGCGATCATTTAACATAATTTGATCATTTTTTTGGCCTAAAACTATAGAGAAAACCATGATCAAGAAGAAGAAATTGTACATGGAAAACTTAGAACAGCCCATTTTTTGTTATTAGTACTATTGCACCAATCATGAAAATTTGAATAGTGAGAAATAAATGAAACTACCTAGATGTATATATATAGGTATATATGCAAGGGCGAACGCAAAGGGGTCCAACTGAACTTTCTTCGTCGAAATATTATACTATAAAAATAAATTGTACATATATGTATATGCAAGGGCGAACACGGAGGGGTGCAAGGGGGTCCATCTGAACTTTCTTCGTTGAAATAGTATACTGTAGAAACAAATTGTTTAAAATACCTTTGGTATAAAAAATGTTTCTTTTTTAAATTTCTGACTCCGTTGCTGTATATATATATATATATATATATATGTGCGAACTTATCCTAAAAAAGTAGTAAAAATTAATTTTGTTATAAATAGGGAAAAACAATTATATGTTTTGTTTGTGCCTAACTAGAGTTGAAGAAGTGGCGCCAATGATTTTTGACTTGAAAAAAAAGGTCAAATAGTTAGACATGGAACACGTGTGAACGTGTCTGAATGCCACTTGTGTATTGTTTAATTCATTCCGAGTAAATTTAACGATGAATTTAAGTTATATACGTTGATAGTACGAAATATTAGTATTAAAATTCCATGACAATTATGAATTAGTGGAAATATTTGTGTTATAAAATATGATTTACTCAGTCACTTTTCATCGAACTAATTTACTGAGAAAATGTATGATGAGAAACAGATTCTCACTAAAATAGTGGAAAACTTTCTAATCTTTCCGTATAAAAATATTACTATATTTTCTTTTTCCACTAATTCAATCAAAACATCTGTGGAAATAGCAAATGAAGATTTTTGTAGTGATCTATAGTGTCGATTATGGTTCGCGTGAATACAACATTTTTTGCCTAAACCTTATAAAATCAAACCTCTTTAATTTATAGCAGCGTTATTTGTTTTAATATTTTTTCTGATTGTTATAGTGAATCGTTGTTATAATAAACTTATAATAAATGACAATTATAGTTCAAATAAACACACTAAATTAGGCCCAAATCTTGTTTGTATATATTATGAAATCTACTAAATATCTATTATTATTTAACTATGAAAAAAGTTAATGTGTCGGTATTCATTTTTGAGATTCAAGCGATTTTTTCATTGATCGTGATTTTTTTTGTATGTCTTTAAAATATTTTAAATTGTTAATTATTGTGATTTCTAGTATTTTAAAATAGTTTCCAAAAAATGTAAATAGTAAAATTTCTATATCTATATTCACGGGAAAAATTAGAAATTTGACTTTTGAAATCCGAATTATGACACATAAATTGAACAAAAAGTGTACTAACTTGATCACGTCTCTACATAAATTCATAACTTTAAATCTTGAACATTTGCTTACCATAACATGTAATTGCAAGTACAAAATAACCTAATCACAGTGCAAATATTTTTTATACTGTCAGTACACATAATTTAAATTAAATTAATATTTGTTGATGGTTTACATGTCATTAGGCCTAACCATGAGAAGGTTTTGGAATTACTTGTGGGATTAGTGTTTTGATTAGTGGATGATGATTTGTTTTAAGTTTAAGATAATCTAGGTTATTAAGCACGCTTAGGTTAAGACAGGGTTTAAGGCTTTAATTAAGGATTATGATATTCTTACAAGTTGATAATTTTTTATTTTTTTTGGTATTTATGTCGTCTTAAGTGGGCATGATTTAAAGATGAGGTCATTTTTTAATTTGGTCTGTTAATTATTGCAGTAATATTTCCTTTTTGGTGGGAAAAATAAGTTACCGAGTTTACGTGAAATCACAATCAACTCATTAAATTTGTGTCCTTGAGTGTGAGTATAATTCAGTTAGGTTAGAGTCTAAACGGCTCGAAGCAAGAAAATATGAATGTAAGAGTGGGGTAGTTGTCAGTTGGTAGGGTTGAAGGATTCATTTGAATTTTTTTAGCGAAAAACTACATTGTTTATATATGATATGATAATAAAAATTAATTTTTATTTATATAGTAGATATGGTAATATAAGAATCGTCTTCTAATTTTGTATTTAACTCGTGCCACACAAAAGCACAAAACACTCGGCCTTACACTACATATCATCTCTAAATACTTAATTATTCGAAAAGCAAATATTTTTTTTCTTTTATAATAAGATCTGGACGGTTATCTCTATCTTGGATAATTTACAAGCTTATGTCCATTTACCAACTTGAATACAACAAAACTCAATATGGTAGTTTTTATCTACATATACCTAGTAAAATATAATTATAATAATTACCAACCTCACAAAGTTTATAATAATGTTTTTCATAGATAAAAAAGTGTACCTAAATTTTAGCGTTATAAGGCATAGTGCGCAAAGGGACCAATGAATGAAATGACTATATGCAAGGAACGTAGAAATGGTTATATCTTTAATAATCATCTTCCACTAAAAGTTAAAAAAATATAACTTTTAAGGTATAATCATTCAAGTACTCAGAATTTATCGATCTAACTAATTCAAATTTACAATGATAAAGTCTATTAAGGAGAAAAACCCTCGTCATCAAGATATTTTATCATTTTCAGAATTTAAACACGTTTTATCTAGTAAAACAGTTCTATTTATTTCCCCACAACTTTTAATTGATTTTAAAAGAAGAAGAAGAAGAAGAAGTGTTTTTTCATAAATATTCAGTTTCCGTAATTCACTAGTCAGACTAATTCAAATTCGTACTGCACACATAAGGTCCATTGAAAAGGAAAGTGCTCCCAGTCGAGTTATTTTGTCTTTCTATTTTTCAAGCGTGAAACTGATATCTCTAATTAAAATTGGAGATATCATATGCATCCCATCATAACCGTCTTCTAGTGCTGAAGAAAGAAATAGGAAGGTGGAAAAAAGAAGATAGAATTTATAT
>JAJOOS010014672.1:0-33065 GCA_029582725.1 Solanum chiquidenum | reverse complement strand
AGAGGAAGGTAATGTATTGTATGCATTGAATGTGCCTAAAATGTTATAAGTGGCTCTATGTGCTATTATGAATGGTTTCCATGTGTATGATGATGTATGTGGTTTATATTGTGCCTAATGTGTTAAAGGTTCATGAAGTTTCTCTAAAATGGCATGATGCATGGTTTTTAACTAAATGTCCTTTTAAAAGCATGTTTTTGCATGGTTGTCATACTTAGTCATTCTTGTACTAACACCATTTTTCTTCATCTTTTTATACCAAGTGTAGGTGACCTTTATGTTAAAGAGTTTCCTTAAGTTCAATGTATTAGATAGTAGTTTCTTTTGTATTGTAAGGGTCGTGTCCCTCTTGTGTTGTAGTCGTGTTTTAAGATGGCTACTTTGATACGTAGTATTCTGATTTTGTATTAAATGTTTAAATGAGGTGACTTTTTAAGTCTTGTGTTATATTATGAAAAGTTTTAAATTTTCCGTTGTATTTCTATGATAATGCTATGATGAATGCTAAGGGCTTGTATAAGATCTCCGAGAGGTCGAATACGCCGGTAACGACTAAGGGGTGCTCTCGGGTCATTACAACATGGAATGTACAAGCATGTAAGGGGAATTCTGAAGCATAAACATAAGCTTGAACTGATGGAAAAGAAACATACTTACCTCTTCTCAAACTCACTCAACTCAATCTTTCCTCAAGAATAGGATACTTAACTCAAGGAAACATAGTTCAACTCAAGTTAGAGAAATAGGGCTCAGCTCCACAATAAGATACTCAAATTTGTGAAACATGGTTCAACTCAATAATAAGATATTTAAGTTAGTGAAATAAGGCTCAACTCCATAATAAGATACTCGACTCTGTGAAATGTAGTTCAACTCAACTATGGATACTCAACTCAATATAAAGAAACAATAAAAGATGCAATATATGAAAAGCTTTTAAAATAGTAGATAGCAACTCAATGTATTAGAAAATACAATGTAACTCTATTTGTATGAAAGAATACAAAATAAACATTGTTTGTATATAGAAATACAAAATAAACTCTGTTTATATAAGAATACAAAATATCTCTATGGGAGTTTCTCTAACCGACAACCATCACTTTGAGATAAGTGATGACACAACATATAACCCACGCTACCAAAGTCGTCCTATACTTTGTTGGGGTATATAACCTATTTTTAGGTGGATCCACTAGTCTATGCTAAAATCATTAAGGAATCATCTAAAAAGTATGACCCTTTTCTACCCACGCTGGCTACATGGTTTATGGGGGCTATGAGTTATATGAACTCTTGTCACGACCCAGACGGTCGTGATTGGCACCCATACTAACCCTTCGGTGGGAGAACCACTACTACAACCCAACTACACTACTTAATGAAAAACTAGGCATTTAAAGATAAAAAAACATATTTAAATGACTAATGAAATAAGGAGTTCCCATAAACTCTGGGAGTTTAACAAAATGACTATCAAAAGATTGCGGAAAACAACACCTATAATCTGAAATTCAATGTACTAAAACTCTAACAATCCACAAGTCTAAGGAATTGGGGTACAATCCCAAAAGCTAAAATATAACAAACATCTAAAGTACTAATCTAAGTCATAAGAAAATGGACTAAGCAAAAGGAGAACTCATGGTAGCCTCGAAGAACTGGCTCACCCTTGAATTTGGTCTTGATCACTGATCTCCTAGCTGAGGTCTACCAGTAGCTGCCTGAAGATGCCCTGTACTCAACAAAGAATGAGCAAGTGCAGTATCAGTACACAACCACAGTGTACGGGTAGGATCACATGGTTATTCCAGTAAGCGAAACATATAAAGGCAATCACAACATAGTAAACAAGACATGTACATAACATATATACACATTGCTTATCATTTCAGGAACAATGTACAATTACAAATTCTCAATAACATGTAGATATGACAATTCAATGGTCCTCTCATGGAACCCATACCCAAGTTGTTAGTGTGCCGAAACATGACACCCGATCCCAATTAGTTTGTCGGAAGGTGACACCTGCTCCACTATATATGTCAAAACATGAAACCCGATCCATGTTAGTGTGTCAGAATCTGACACCCGATATATTCAACACAACAACAATCACAATCACAATGACACTTATATGTACATACTCATAATCATACAATCACATGTTGAATCATGGCATACATGTCACACCACGAGCTACCCTCAAGACGCGGACACGGGAGCTAGGATCACAAGTGTCCCCAAGCAAACCCTACTGACATAATCATAAGCATACTAAAGATAAACTGAGAAATAAAACTGATGCGGAAGCTAATTATAAATAAATCTGAATTTATGGGGAATACCCATATACTAAAACTAAATATCAAATCTGAGAGTTTAATACAAAAGAAGCATCAAACTCAAATACTAGGCTGAATCTAACTATGTCTGAAAGTAGCCTCTAACTGACTAGAAGTGCTAGGAAAAGCACCAACGAATCTAGAAAACCTGAAACTAAAAGACTAAAATAATGAAAGATAACATGACTATTGTGCTCGAAGAATAAGGACTCACCAATGATCCCGCTGAACTGGAGATCAGGAACCGATCTAACCATGATCTGGATGCTGAGAATCTAAACGTACATCACAAGAAGATATAGCACAGAGTATGCGTCACTACTTGAAAGGTACTGAGCATGCATGATAGAGTAAAACTGAAATAAACATGTAACTGAAAAAGCAATAAATCAAGAGTATAATCTGAACATGATATAGATACTGAATACTGAGTTGATTGAATGCAATGACCAAATTTAGACATGTTGATGATGAGTACTGATTATACTGAAATGTGGTCAATGCAATGGAGTCTGACTGAACTGTGGGAGTTACTAATAACCTATAATAAAACCACATTAGCTAAATGTGGAGTCTGATGTATACGCCCTATCGAGAGGACCCAATACACCCGGCCAAAGGTGTAGAGGTATGCTGGCGTGATCACTAAAATAATGCCCACAGAGGGGACTTACAACCTACGTGGCTCATAGTTCTGGGACTATATAGGTGACTGACCCTAGTCCAACTCGGTATTATGCTACTCCAAATAGATTAAATGATTAACACATTCTGACTGAATTTCTATAATATACAGGATAGCTCAAAACTAATATACAAACTGAGAATGCACATTAATATACTAATAATGACATATTCAAGACTTAGGCATGTAAAGTTGAAATACTGAAATATCTTACCTAGCAGGTGTAATTCAAGAACTAAAGAAATACATAGCTAGGGTTCTGAAATTCATGCAATAAATGAAGAAATAACATAATAATCTGATTTGGAACATTTAAATAACTAATTCATGATAATCTGCTATAGTTCTAGAAACCCTAGGTCTAGTTGATAATAGGGAATCAAGAATCTGACTGAAATCTAGGGACCTAATGGGCGAAAGGAACCCACTAGTGAAATTCCACATACCTGATGATGAATTTCACGGAAAAATCTTTTGATTTCGGGGATGGGACTGATGGAACCTTGATGCGTTCTTGAACTAGGGTTGCTCTCCTCTTTCTCCTCCTTCTCTTATAATTTTCTAAGTTTTGATGAAAGATCTGACTTAGGTAAGTTCTAATTATGTTTCTAGGCTAAAATTGACCAAAACCACATAGTTTAGGGTTAAAACGATGTAGTTTAGGGGTCTAACGAAATAGGAAAAGACCAAAAGACCCTTGACTTAAATTGCTAATGGGGCTGACCACGGCCACCTTCACGGACCCTGAAAGGGACCATGGACCGTGAAGTGGGTCGTTGTTTTCACTTGGTGACTACTGAGTTGAGGGTCTTTCTCACGAGCCTTATCATGGCTCGTGTGAAGGACCACAGACCGTGAAGGTCCTCACTTAAGCTGAGGTCTGGTGGCTCAAGATTTAGGGGCTACTGGCTAGGCTTTCACGGACGCCCCCACGACCCGTGTTCAGGATCACGGACCGTGAAGGTCCCCGTGGTCCTTACTTGGGTGAGGGGTGTTTGAGGGCTAGGCTAGGGAGGTTATTTCCTAGACGTCACAGATGCCACCACGGCCCATTGTCAAAGCCACGGACCGTGAAGGTGCCTTTGGTCTGACGTCTGGTCCTAGTGACTTCCAAGTCATGACCACTGGCTGGTCAACAGACCTTGGACCCTATCACGGTCCGTGAACCCTGTCATGGTTTGCTGCTTCAGGTAGTTTTCTGTAAAAAAAATATAGGTCTAGTTTTTGAGGTGTTACAATATCTCCCCCTTGGGATCATTCGTCGTCGAATGAAGACTAAACTAACTGAAATGGAGGGGGATGAGTTGCAACACTACCACTAAACACTAAACACTAAAGACTGATTTTTTACTGAACTAAGTTCTAAAAACATGCAAATACGTTGAAAATGCAAGTACCGACTGAAGGAACATGATACTAAGACTGATTCTACGCATGAATGACTGAAAAACTGAAGAGGAACCATTACCTCAAGCTGTAGTGGAATCAGAAGAAAAGAGGTGAGGATACTTGGACTTCATGACTGCTTCTACTTCCCAAGTAGCTCCTTCTACGGACCGACTCCTCTACAAAACCTTGACTGAAGCAACTTCTTTGTTTCTCAACCTTATAACCTAGCGATCAAGGATCTCAACTGGTACATCCTCATAAGAAAGACTATCTTTTATAGCCACCCACACTCTCTAATGGCATTACGGATGCTGGATCACCCACACACTTCTTCAACAGTGATATGTGAAAGACTGGATGCACTGCTATTAATTTTGGTGGAAACTCTAACTCATAAGCCACTTTACCAATCCTTTTCAGTATCTTGTAAGGGCCTACATATCTAGGACTAAGCTTCCCTTTCTTTCCAAATCTCATCACCCTTTTCATAGGTGACACTTTCAAGAAAACCCAATCATCAACTTGGAACTCTAGTTCCCTTCTCCTTAGATCTGCATAAGACTTTTGGCGACTCTGGGCTATCTTAAGTCTATCTCTAATGAGTTGCACTTTCTCCATAGCATAATGGACCGAATTTGTCCCCATCAAGGCTGTTTCACCTACTTCAAACCAACCAACAAGAGATCTATATCTACGCCCATACAATGCCTCATAAGGGGCCATCTGAATGCTGGAATGGTAGCTATTATTGTAGGCGAACTCTATAAGAGGAAGGTCATCATTCCAACTACCCTTGAAGTCGATCACACAAGCTCTTAACATGTCCTCTAAGGTTTGAATGGTACGCTCTGCCTGACCATCCATCTGTGGTTGAAATGATGTGCTAAGATAAACCTAAGTACCAAAACCTTTCTGAAATGACTTCCAGAAATGAGAGGTAAACTGAGGACCTCTATCTGAGATGATAGACAAAGGAACCCCATGCAACCTGACTATCTCATTAATGTAAAGCTTGGCGTAGTCCTCTGCCGAATCTATAGTCTTAACAGCCAAAAAGTGAGAAGCCTTAGTGACTCTGTCAACTATCACCCAAATGGAGTCATGTGGTTTGCGAGTACGAGGTAAACTTGTGATGAAATCCATGTTAATCAATTCCCACTTCCAAGTAGGAATGTCCATCTCTTGAGTCAAACCCCCTGGTTTCTGATGCTCTAACTTCACTTGCTGACGATTGGGGCAATTAGCCACAAAGTTTGCTAAATCTCTCTTTATACCATTCCACCAAAAGACTTACCGTACATCACAGTACATCTTACTGGTGCCTCAATGAATAGAATACCTGGAGTTATGGGCTTCTGAAAGAATCTGCTGCATCAACTTGATGTGCCGCGAAATCGTGGCACATTTGATGCTTAATAACTGTCAAATAATACTGGAATTAAGTGAAATTTTGGATTATTCTGTGGGTTTATTTAATGTGTAGGCAGAATCTGGGTTGTATAGAAAAGTAGAAAAAGAAGCAGAACTGATGTTGACCAAGTGAAGTTCATGGCCAACTTCACGGACCGTTAACTTCATTACGGTCCGTGGTTGAGCTCTTAAAAGTGAGGCAGTGCTGGGCATTGAGAAGATGAAGAGCAGGAATAACTAGGTGAAGACCACAGACCACTTCACGGGCCGTGGTCCTCTCCACGGTCCGTCGTGCTTGTCGTGGTGTAGTTTCCAGTGAAGGCATTGAAGAGTGGAACAAAGTTGAAAAGTGAAGACCACAGACCACTTCACAGGCCGTGGTCCTAACTACGGACCGTTGTGCTTGTCGTGGTGCATTTTACAGTGACCAAGTTTGAAGACCCACTTTCGGGAAGCTCCAAGACAAAACCACGGAGGGCTTCACGGACGGTGAAGCCCTTGACTGCTCGTGGTAGTGGCCGTGAAAAGGCCCGACAACTCAGTCCTAATTCGATTAGGAGTCATTTTAAATTACTTTAGGTTGTTTTTAAACATTATTATTCATTATCTGATGTTTGACGAGAAGGAAGACAATATTACTCTTAACTTTAAATTTTTGAATTTTTTATTATTGTTATCAGTTGGAAATTAGGATTCAGACTATCAGATTATCAAAGTGATTGTTGATTCGCCAATTATTTTCGTAAGTCTTCCTCTATATGTTTTCATCCCTATGTACTGATTGTTTATTTGAAAGCATGAGTGGCTAAATACCACGACTGGGGTTGTAGGATCTATGATGATATTCTAGTTGCAATTTCATAAAACGAGTAAAAGGCAATCTGTGTCTACAACCTGTAGTTTTTAGCTTTCAATATCATTTTAGTTTAGTGAGTGCACGCACTAGACGAGCTTTTATCTGGTATTTGTTCGAGAGAAAAATACCAGTTAGGAAAAAGCTGAATTAAACTAACAAGTTTGAGTTAAAACTTTAGTTCGAGAGAAAAGATCTTTAACACCATATCATTTCAAGCGAGGTTCAATGTTAGTAACACTCTAAGGTCGAGAGAACATGAGTGATCATTATCTAATTAGGCTGAGAAGCATTAGGTAAATTTAACTCGCAAGGATTCTGTAAACATTGATTTGCTTGCCACTCAAATCACGGAAGAACACTAGAACTAATGTTATGGTGAACACAATCCTAATTTTTCTTAATTAAATGAATCAATCTTACAACGAAATAGTTTGTTAGTCTTGAGCCTGGATTTTTACTGCAAGTTTTGGTAATTATAACAATTCAACCATACCAAATTTACTTTCCATTGTTATTTGTCTAGGAGATAATAACAACATTAGAATAAACGTGATAGTGAGACCTTATCTGTGAACAAATTCTCTGTGGGATCGACCTCAACTGTAGTTGAGTTCTGTAAATTGGCATCGACCATTTACACTTCCTACTTGAAGTGTAAGTTTTGACGTATCACAACTCTCCCACATTAGGAACACATAATCGACCTTGGTAGCGAAGCACACCATCTCCCCCTTGGGAGAATAACTCAACTCTCTGTTGATGGACTGCACCCTTTAGTACGAGCAATATCAAATCACTATCTTGCTTTTCCTTATCCTCCACTACCAATGAAGATTCTGATCCATTTTGAACTGTCACACCACCATCTCATAAGACGAACTCCTAAACGAGCAAGCCTGTGAACATCCTTTACTAGCTCTTTTATTTCTTCCTCAACATGTGCTACACTACCCATAGATAGTCTGCTAAGGGCATTTGCTACTAGTTTGACTTACCAGGATGGTAATGCACACTCATGTCATGATCCTTGAGGAACTCAAGCCATCTTCTCTGGCAAAGAGTACAACTCTTTCTGGGTAAACACATATTGAAGGCTCTTATGGTCTGTGAACACATCTACATGAACACCATACAAGTAGTGTCTCAAAATCTTGAGCGCAAACACCACCGCTGCAAGCTCGAGGTCATGAGTTGGATAATTCTTCTCATGCACCTTAAGTTGTCTAGAAGCATAGGCTATAACCTTACCTCGCTGCATTAATACACAGCCTAGGTCGACCCTGGATGCATCACAATAAATCATATATCCGTCTGAACCCTCTGGTAGAGTCAAAACAGGAGTTGTAGTCAACCTAGTTAATGGTGAGGCTATGGATGAAAACCCTTCCACGAACCTTCTGTAATAACCGGATAGACCTAAGAAACTTCTGATATATGCAGGAGAGGTAGGTATGGTCCATTGTTTCACTGCCTCTATTTTCTGGCAATCAACCCGGATCTCTTTGCTGGATACTATATGCCCAAGTAAAGCAACTGATTGTAACCAAAACTTGCACTTGTTAAATTTTGCGAATAACTGGTGATCTTTGAGAATTTGCAGAACAACTCTCAAATGACTCCATGCTCTTCCTCATTCCTACAGTAAATGAGGATATCATCAATAAAGACGATAACGAATAAGTCCAAATACTACTTGAACACTCTGTTCATCCAATCCATGAAATCTGCAAGAGCATTGGCTAGTCCAAATGACATAACTACAAATTCATAATGACCATACCGAGTTCTGAAGGTTGTCTTCGGAATCTCACTATCTCTGACCTTGAGCTGATGATAACATGATCTGACGTCTATCTTTGAGAAATGACTAGCACCCTGAAGTTGGTCAAACAAGTCATCAATCCTGTGGATGGGATACTTATTCTTGATTTTGACCTAGTTCAACTGCTTATAGTCAATGCACATCCTGAGTGAACCATCTTTCTTCTCCACAAACAACACTGGTGCACCCCATGGTGAAATACTAGGTCTGATGAAACCCTTATCTAGAAGGTCTTTCAACTACTCTTTCAATTTCTTAATCTCAGATAGAGCCATTGTATAAGTAGGAATAGAGATAGGTAGGGTATATGGAAGGAGATCAATTACAAAGTCGATTTCCCTATCGGGAGGGACTCCGGGTAGATGTTTTGGAAACTCACTAACCACTGGAACTGACTCAAAAGTTGGGGTTTCGAAGCTTGAATCCTTAACCTAAACTAGATGGTAGAGATAACCCTTAGAGATCATCTTTCTGGCCTTAAGGTAAGAAATGAATCGACCCATAGACGCTAAGCTACTACCCTTCCATTATAATATTGGTTTGTCTGGAAACTGAAAATGAACAATCCTAGTTCTACAATCGACTGAGGCATAACAGGAATGTAACCAATCCATGCCTAGAATGACATCTAAGTCTACCATTTCTAACTCTACAAGATCTGCTGGGTGAATTTTTTAGAGAGTGTGATAGGGCAATTTCTGTATACCGTCTAGCTATAACTGGGTCACCAACTGGAGTAGAGACTGAGAAAGGTTCTAAGAGAGTTTCTGGACTAACATCAAACTTAAATGCTATATAAGGAGTTACAAAGGAAAGAGTATCCCCTGGATCAAACAAAGCATAAACATTGAGATCAAAGACTCGTAACGTACCAGTGACTACATCAGGAAAATCTTCCTGATCCTGGCGAACCTGAAGAGCATAGACCCTGTTTTGGTGTTGTCCGCCACCTGTACCAGATGAGTTACCCTGCTGAGTTGGGAAACTTGCTAGCGTTGCTGAAGTTGTGGACTGAGCTCTACCATTGCCTCCTTGACCCTGTCTAAAAGGATAATCCCTCAATTTGTGACCAGACTGACCACACCCAAAGCATCCTTCCTTTCCTGCAAGGCACTCGCCTGGATGATTCTTACCACACTTAGGGCAAGTTGAGTAGGTTTTGGTACCTGTAACACTCCCCTTGGACTTAGAACCTGATGCCCTACCTTTTTGATCTTGTTTGATCTTGGAGGACGGAACACTAGCTGATGAAGGTGCCAGAGCTGAAAATTTCTGCTGACCCTGCGAGCGATTTCCACCACCCAGTTTCTGCTGAGATTAGTCATAGTTTTCTATCCTATCCTTCTTGTTCCCCTTACCATGTTCCGTAAGCTTATCACCCTCGACCTGCTGAGCATGAGTCATGAGCCTAGAGATGCTCATATTTTCCAGCAACATAGCATTTCTACACTCTGTCTTTACCAAGTCTGACACTCCATATAGAAACTTATTCATTTGAGCCCTGGAATCAGTAACCATGTCAGGAGAATACCTGGAGAGTTAGGTAAACTTGAGCCCATACTCTTGGACTATCATGCTACCTTGCCTTAAGTTCATAAATTCCTGATAGGAGTAGCAAGAAAATGGAGATTTTTCCTAAAACACTTTGTAGCCTTCCCTCTCATTAGATGTGGTGCAATTCACACCCACGAAAATGACTCTACTTAGTGCGAATTTTCAGACATCCTAGGACTCTTAAACCTAATACTTTGATACCAAGTTTATCACACCCTGAGCTACCCCCGAGGCGTGGACACGGGACCTAGTATCATAAGTAACCCCCAGCTAACCCTGCTGGCATAATTATGAGCATACTAAAGATGAACTGAGAAATAAACTGATGCGGAAGCTAATCATAAATATATCTGAAATGATGGGGAATACCCATATACTAAAATTGAATATCAAATCTAAGAGATTAATACAAAAGAAGCATCACACTCAAATACTAGGCTAAATCTAACTATGTCTGAAAATAGCCTCTAACTGACTAGAAGTGATGGGACATGCCCCAGCTAAGTTTAGCAAACCTGAAACTAAAAGATTGAAATAGTGAAAGATAACATGACTATTGTCCTCGAAGAATGAGGACTCACCACTGATGCCGCTGAACTGGAGATCGGGAACCGATCTAAGTGTGATCTGGATGCTAAGAATCTGAACCTACATCACAAGAATATGTAGCACAGAGTATGCGTCAGTACTTGAAAGGTACTGATCATGCAGGATAGAGTAAAGCTGAAATAAACATGTAATTGAACAAGAAATAAAGCAAGAGTATAAGTTGAACATGATATAGATAATGAATATTGAGCTGATTGAATGCAATGACCAAATTTAAACATGCTGATGTTGAATACTGATTATACTTAAATGTGGTCAACGCAATGGAGTCTGACTGAACTGTGGGAGTTACTAATAACGGATAATAAAACCACATGAGCTAAATGTGGAGTTTGACGTATACGCCCAATCGAGAGTACCCAATACACCCGACCAAAGGTGCAGAGGCATGCTGGCGTGATCACTAAAATGATGCCGACAGAGGGGACTTACAACCTACGTGGCTCATAGTTCTGGGACTATATGGGTGACTGACCCTAGTCCAACTCGGTATTATGCTACTCCAAATAGATTAAATGATTAACACATTATGACTGAATTTATGTAATATACTGGATAGCTCAAAACTGACCTACAAATTGAGAATCCACATTAATATACTGATAATCACACATTCAAGACTTACGCATGTATAGCTGAAATACTAAAATATCTGACCTAGCATGTGTAATTCAAGAACTAAAGAAATACATAGATAGGGTTTCGAAATTCATGCCATAAATGATAATCTGATTTGGAACATTTAAATAAATAATTCATGATAATCTGGTATAGTTCTAGAAACCCTATGTCTAGTTGATAATAGGGAATCAAGAATGTGACTGAAATCTAGGGACCTAATGGGCGAAAGGAACCCACTAGTGAAATCCCACATAGATGGTGATGAATTCTACGGAGAAATCTTTAGATTTCGGGGCTGGGACTGATGGAACCTTGATGCGTTCTTGAACTAGTGTTACTCACCTCTTTATCGTCTAATTTTCTAAGTTTTGATGAAATATCTGACTTAGGTAAGTTCTAGTTATGTTTCTAGGCTAAAACTGACAAAAACCACGTAGTTTAGGGTTAAAACGACGTATTTTAGGGGTCCAACAAAATAGGAAAAGACCAAAATATCCCTGACTTAAACTGCTGATGTGGATGACCACGACCACCTTCACGGACCGTGAAGTGGGTCGTGGTTTTCACTTGGTGACTACTGAGATGAGGGTCTGGCTCACGAGCCTTACCACAACCCGTGTGAGGGACTACGGACCGTGAAGGTCCTCGTGGTCCTCACTTGGGTTGAGGTCTAGTGGCTCAGGATTTTGGGGCCACTGGTTAGGCTTTCACGGACGCCCTCACGACCCATCTTCAGGACCACAGACTGTGAAGGTCCCTGTGGTCCTTACTTGGGCGAGGGGTGTCTGAGGGCTAGGCTAGGGAGGCTACTGCCTAGACGTCATGGACGACACCACGGCCCATCCTCAAGGCTACGGACAGTAAAGGTGTCAATGGTATGACGTCTGGGCCTGGTGACTTCCAAGTCATGACCACGGGCAGGTGAACAGACTGTGGACCCTATCACGGTCTGTGAACCCTATCGTGGTTCACTACCTCAGGTAGTTTTCTGCAATTATTTTCTGGGTCTAGTTTTCAAGGTGTTACAATACATTTGTTCATTCATACTCATTTCATTAGGTTTGATCAACAAGGCTTCATTCACATACATACATGCATTACAATGAAGCAATTACCAACATACATCACTCAAACAAGAAATCAAATCATCACCTTCCTCGAAACCAAGCTTGAATCCACCTAAGGCACTTGAATCTTCCCTTTTTGGACTCTTTCCGCTTGTTCTAGGTCTACAAACAATTAATATAACACAAGGATCAATAATTAATGTCTAATTTATCTGGATCATAACAAACCCAATAATCTAAGACCAAACCTCTTATCCTAATATGCAGCTAGAGTTTTTTTCCCATCATCAAATTCAGTCCAAAACCCTCCCCCAATAATAGTTAAGCAAGAATTTAAGGTCTACGGATCAAAAAATTGATTAGGGGCGTAAAATTATTACCTTTAGTGCTAGAAGAGGTGGAAAACCTTCAATAAATATCCTAGGTCGTCTCTTAGCTCTCAAGAATGAAACTTGCAAAAACTAACATTTTTAGGGTTTTAGCCGGAGACAAATGATTCATTTGAGAAAACATAAGTAAGCGGAACTCTAAATTCTTACTTAAGTCGCGAGTGGGCCGCCATAGAGGGACCCAACCCACCACAGCGGCTCTGCTCTGGCAAGAATAATCCCTCCCTAGCACCTAACATAGAGACAAAGAGTCGGAATTTGAGCCCCACACCTCCATTTCACAACACACCTTCAAACCATGACGTTCAAAGACTACCCTTTCACGCTAAGATCAGTTTTGGGAGTTCCACTCGCCCAAATTCAATTCCGTAAAGTCGTATGGGTTCCTTAACGTCTTAACTATCTACTCATGTAACCAAAATCATTATTGAATCTCTCATTCATTAGTATATTTCCCTAGACTAGCATGATTCAGATTTTGTTCAGATCTGGACTAGGCTAGGAAATTCCAAGTTACTACAAAAAGTTTTTCCGGCCCCAATTCTTTCCCCATTGGCTTTTCTATAACGATGGGAATTGTTCATTACAATAGATACCAATTTACACATCACTCGTCCCCGAGTGACAAACTAGGAAAAAAGGCTGAAGTTAGATTAAAGTAGTACCTGAATCACCGAATAACTTGGGATACTTGTCTCTCATGTCCTTCTCGGTTTCCCAAGTAGCTTCCTCAACTGGACGATGCTTCCATTGAACATTCACAGACTTAATCTCTTTCGTTCTCAGCTTTCGGACATCACGATCAAGAATTTCAACCGGATCCTCCTCATATTAAAGGTCCTTGTCTGAAAACACCGAGTCACACTTTATGATGTAATCCCCTTCCCCGTGATTCTCTTTCAACAGGGACACATGAAACACCGAATGAACTCATGATAAGCTAGGAGGTAAGGCCAACCTATAAGTCACAGGCCCTACACAGTCTAGAATCTCAAATGGACCAATGTATCGAGGACTAATCTTGCCCTTCTTACCGAATCTCATTACCCCTTTTATGGGTGAAACTTTAGAAGAACTTGCTCACCAGTATAAAATTCCATGTCCCTTACCTTGCGGTCCGAATACTTTTTATGTCGACTCTGGGCAGCTAGAAGCTTATCTTTGATACATCTCACTTTTTCCTGAGCATCTTTCACCAAATCAACCCCCAAAGGTTTCACATCTTCAGCTTCAAACCATCATATGGGTGATCTACATCCCCTCCCAAAAAGTTCCTCGAGTGGTGACATGTCAATGCTAGAGTGATAACTATTATTATAGGAGAACTCACACAACGGTAGAAACTTATCCCAATGCCATCCAAATTCAATTACACATGCCTTCAACATGTTAACTAACACTTGAATAGTTCTCTCTGACTGCCCATCCGTCTGTGGATGGAAAGTTTCACTAAAAGTGAGTTGAGTACCCAACTCATCATCCAATTTCCTCCAAAACTTGGATGTGAACTGCGTACCACGGTCTGAGATGATAGAAAGGGGCACCCCGTGCAGCCTCACTATCTCTTTCACTTAAGCCTTTGCCAACTGCTGAGCAGATAGTCTATTCTGACTGGAATAAAATAGGTTGACTTAGTCAATCTGTCAACCACTACCCAAATAGAATCAAACTTCCCCAAAGTCTTGGGGAGACCAACCACAAAATACATAGCTATCATTTCCCACTTCCATTCCGGAATTGGCATTCTCTGAAGCAAACATGCAGGCCTTTGGTTCTCATACTTTACTTGCTAACAAATTTGGCACTTAGCCACAAACTCAGCTATGTGTTTCTTCATGCCAGGCCACCAATAAAGTCACTTCAAATCTCGGTACATCTTTATCACACCCGGATGAATGAAATACCGCAAACCATGAGCTTTTATCAATAATGTCTAAATCCATTCATCTAATCGAGGAACATAAATCCTTCCTTCAAAGTTGAGCACAACCCCGCATCTAAAGTCACATCTTATGCCTTGCCAGACACTGTCTTCTTTCTGAGCTCATTCAAATTCTCATCCTCAAACTTTTTTGCCTTGGTCTCCTCAATGAACATGGCCATTACTTCAATGCTAGCTAACACCCCACCTTTCTCTGAGATGCCCAACTGCATGAACTAAGACTCCAAAGTTTGAATCTCCTTGTTCGAAGGTCACTTGGATACACCCAAACAAGCTAGACTACCCTTACTTACGGCCTTTTGGCTTAGTGCGTCCGCCACTACACTAGCCTTACCCGGATGGTATTGGATGGTGACATCATAATACTTAAGTAACTCCATCCACCTTCACTATCTCAAATTCAGATCCTTTTGAGTGAATACATGTTGTAGACTATGATGATTAGTAAACAGCTCACATTTGATACCATAGAGGTAATGCCGCCAGATCTTTAGAGCAAACACTACCCCTTCCAACTCTAAAACATGTGTTGGGTAATTCCTCTCATGCACCTTCAACTGCCGCAATGCATAATCTATAACATTCTTATCTTGCATTAACACAACACCCAAACTCAAATTTGAAGCATCACAATAAACAATGAAATCCTTACCTTCCACCGGTAGTTCTAGAATAGGTGTTGTGGTAAAAAAAGTCTTGAGCTTTTGAAATCTCTCTTCACACTTTTTATTCCATTCAAAAGGCACCTTATTTTTGGTCAACCTTGTCAAATGTGTGGCAATAGAAGAAAAGTTTTTCACAAATCGAGGGTAGTAGCTATTGAGCCCTACAAAACTCCTAACTTTAGTCACAGAGCTAGGCCGGACCCAATTCTTAACCGTTTCGATCTTTTGGGGAACTACAATTACCCCTTCCCTTGAGACTACATGCCCCAAAAAGGCAACTAAATCCAACCATAACTCACACTTGGAAAATTTGGCATATAACTTTTGTCTCCCAAGAACACCCAGAACAATACGAAGATGGTCGACATGCTCTTCCTTACTCTTTGAATAAACCAAGATGGTATCAATCAAAACAATAACAAACGAATCTACAAATAGCTTGAACACACCATTCATCAAACTCGTGAAAGTTGCAGGCGCATTGGTCAATCCAAAAGACATCACTAAAAACTCATAGTGCCCATAGCGGGTTTTGAATGCCGTTTTGGGTACATCCTCAGGCCTAATCTTAACTGATGGTAATCAGACCTTAGATCAATCTTAGAAAAAACTGACGCACGCTGCAACTGGTCAAAAAGATCATCTATTTGTGGCAGTGGATAATTATTTCGAATGGTAATCGTATTCAACTACCGGTAGTCTATGCACATCCTCATACTACCATCATTTTTCTTAACAAACAAAATAGGAGCACCCCATGGGGAAGCACTAGGAAGGATGAAACCTTTATCAAGAAGCTCTTGGATTTGAGCCTTAAGGTCTCTCAATTCTATCGGGGCCATGCGATAAAGAGGGATGGAAATGGGGTGAGTACTTAGTTCCAAAATGATGCAGAAATCTATATCTCTATCCGGAGGCATACCAGACAAATCGGTACGAAACACTTCTTTAAATTCAGACACTACAGGAATGGACTCAATAGAGAGAGCCTCAAACTCAACATCCCAAATATGAGCCGAATAAGCCAAACATCCCTGCCACACCAGTTTCCTAGCCCGAATGAAGGATATGATCTTAGCTGGCTTAGGCTAGTACACCCCTTTCAACTCTAACCTTTCCCGATCGGGGATCTCTAGAGTCACAGACTTAGCATTACAATTTAACACATCATAATAGGGGAACAACCAAGTCATTCCTAAGATTATATCAAAATCAGTCTTATCCAAAATAACCAAATTAGCCCAAGTCTGGAAACCCATAAACAAAATAGGGCAAACACGATACACATGAGTGACTATGACAGACTCTCCAACTTGGGTAGAAACATGGATGGGGGAATCAAGTATATCACAAATCACATCAAAACCCAATGCAAACTGAACTGATACATATGAATAAGTAGAACCCAGATCAAACAAGATAGTAGCCATCTGGTCAGAGACAAGAATAGTACTTGTGATCACTGCATCAGACGCCTCAGCCTCGGTCTTTCCCAGAAAGGCATAACATTGAGCCATGTTCTCATGACGGGAGACCTACTTGCCTGACTGCACTTCTCTTCTACTTGTGTTACCATTTCCACGGCCTCCACGACCTCGCTGATTTCCCACTCACCCACCTTGTGGACGTCCTCTACATTATTACATTTGCCCGCAGGTACCACTCCTCTAGTCTGCTGCTGCACGAAATCTAACATGCACGGTTGGGGAAAATATCTCTTTATATGCCCAAGTTACCCACAATTAAAACAAGTGCACTCAAAAGATGGCGTACTGCATGCCGAAGGTGCGACTACTTAGCTACCCTGAATAAAATTTTGTTGTGGAGTTCCTGAGTAACTACCTGTAGAAGCGGGCAAGGCTAACTAAATTGGTCGGGCTGCAAGTGTCGGCCTACCTGAACTTCTGGAGTATGAACCCTGAAAGTTACATATATTCTTGGGCTTCTTAGCCAAAGCTTTGGCTTGCCCATCACGTCTAAATCCTTCAACTTTCTTTACAAAATTTGTCACCTCATTAAAACTTTTTCCTACAGAAGTCTTGTGAACAGACAATACCTATAACTCAGAATTTAGTCCCTTAACGAATAGGTGAATCCTCTCCTCCTCAGTAGTCACCAATTGGGTAGCATATCTAGACAATGCATGGAACTTAGCCTCGTATGCAGCTTCAGACATAGCACATTGCTCCAAAGACATGAACTCATCCTTCTTGCGATCTCTCAAAGTCTGGGGCACATAATTTTCCAAATATAGAGCATGGAACTACGTCCAAGTGAGTGGGGAAAAACTGACGATCTGCATTCCACATAGTCCCTCTACCACTGCTTAGCCTCACCTAAAAGTTAGAAAGTCACAAACTCTACCTCATACTGATGTACAATACCCAACTTATGAAGCCTCTAATAACAATCCAAGATGAACTCATAGGAGTCCTCACTCTCAAAACCACGGAACACAGGCAACTTCAACTTCAAAAACATAATCAACATCTCATGCTCATTACCAGTCATCACCGAACCCAACAAAGGACGGAAAAAGGCATCAGTGCCTAATGCTCCATCTACCCTAAGAATAGTAGCAGCAGTAACGGGGTGGTTGATCGGTGGTTGATCGGTGGTTGAGTAGCTTGCATTGTAGGAAGGACTCAAGGACCGACCAACCCCTTCAGAAAAGACATGATATGTATAACTTACACTGGGTCGAAGGGATAAATACATGTAGTCTCAGCCTGCACCTCTTCTTCTTGTCCAACATCCTCCTCATTCTCAACCTCCACATTCTCCTTTATCTCTTCATGATATGCAGAAGGAACCTCATTTCTAAGAGCATTCTCAACGGGGGCTCCATTCCTAGCGGATGCTATCCTTCCTCGGCCTCTACCCCTACCTTGATCGCGGCCTCTTGCTGCGGACTCCTCAGCGGGCTCATTGATGGGAGCTACGGGCCTGACACCGTTGAATCTAGTGTTAACCATCTACGGACAAAAGAGTGAATGAGATTAGATACCAATTTGGATCACTAGATACCAATTGGAATCAAGTCATAGCATGAAAAGAGACAAGAGAAATAAGAGAGATTTCCTAAAGCCCTATAGCCTCTCGAAGAAAAGTACAAACGTCTCTGTACCGTTCCGCATGACTCTACTAGACTCATTTTGTTACATCGAGATCAACGAACCTAGGGAACTAATACAAACTTTTTCAGGACCCAAATCATCGTGATTGACACCCATACTAATCCTCTGGTGGGAGAACCACTACTACAACCCAACTACACAACTTAATGAAAAAACTAGGCATTTAAAGATACAGAAGCAGGTTTAAATGACTAACGAAATAAGAAGTTCTCACAAACTCCAGGAGCTTAACAAAATGACTATCAAAACATTGCGGAAAACAACCCCTAGATCCTGAAAGTCAATGTACCAAAACTCTAGCATTTCACAAGTCTAAGGAATAGGGGTACAACCCCGAAAGCTAAAATATAACAAACATATAAAGTACTAATCTAAGTCAGAAGAAAATGGACTAAGCAAAAGAAGAAATCATGGAAGCCTGGATGAACTGGATCACCCTTGAATTTTGTCTCGATCACTGATATCCTAGTTGAGGTCTACTAGTAGTTGCCTGAAGATGCCCTATACTTAACAAAGAACAAGCAAGTGTAATATCAGTATAGAACCAAAGTATACTAGTAGGATCACACGGATATTCCAATAAGCGAAACATATAAAGGCAATCACAGCATAGTAAACATGACATGTACAGAACATATATACATAATTTTTTATCATTTCAGGAACAATGTACAATTACACATTCTCAATAACAAGTAGATTTGACAATTCTATGGTCCTCTCATGGAAGTAATATCCAAAGGATTAGTGTGCCGGAACGTGACACTCGATACCAATTAGTGTGTCAGAACATGACACCTGCGCCAATATAAGTGTTGTAACGTGACACCTAATCCACGTTAGTGTGTCGGAACGTGACACCTGATCCATTCAACACAACCACAACCACAATCACACTCATATGTACATACTCATAATCATACAATCAAATATTGAATCATGACATACATTTGTTCATTCATACTCATTTCATTAGGTTTGATCAACAAGGCTTCAGTCACATATATACATGCATTACAATGAAGAAATCAAACCATCACCTACCTCGAAACCAAGCTTGAATCCCCCTAAGGCACTTGAATCTTCCATTTCTAGATTCTTTTCGCTTGTTCTAGGTGTAAAAACAATTAATATAAGGCAAGGATAAATAATTAATGTCTAATTTATCCGGATCATAACAAACCCAATAACCTAAGACCAAACCCCTGATTCTAATACACAACTAGGGCTTTTTTCCCACCATCAAATTCAGTCCAAAACCCTCCTCCAATAATAAATAACCAAGAATCTAAGTTCTACGAATCTTAAAATGGATTAGGGGAAAAAATACTTACCATTAGTGCTAGAAGAGGTGGAAAACCTTCAAGAAATATCCATGGGTCGTATCTTAGCTCTCAAGAATGAAAATTGCAGAAAATAAGGTTTTTGGGGTTTAATTTTGACTGAACTCGCGACTGGCCCGCCGGCCACCCTGGATGGAATAATCCCACCCCAGCGCCTTACACGGTGATAGAGAGTCAGAATTTGAGTCCCAAACCCCCATTCCACAACACACCTTCAACCCATAACGTTCAAAGACTACCCTTTCACGCTAAGATCAGTTTTGGGAGTTCCACTCACCCAAATTCAATTCCGTAAAGTCATACGGGTTTCTTAACGTCTTAGCTATCAACTGATGTAACCAAAATCATTATTGAATCTCTCATTCATTACCAGATTTCCCTAGAGTCGCATGACTATGATTTCGTCCAAATCTGGACTAGGCTAGGGAATTCCAAGTTACTACAAAAAGTTTTTCCGACCCCAATTCTTTCCCTGTTGGATTTTCTTTAACGACAGGAATAGGTCGTTACAACTCTCCCCATATCGGTGCTCAATACTACTCCCAAAATATACTTAGCTTATTATGTTTTAAAGAAAACATTTCCTCTTTCTGTGGTTTGAGATTATTACTCTAAAAGCTTTCTCTAAAAAGAGATTTTACTCAACTGCTCAAAACTCTTTTGGAAATCGCAGTTTTCGCCTTTTTTAAATGTGAAAATATTTACTCTGGGAATACTTAGTTCCCATATATTCATTTTGAAAAATGAACCCAACTCTATTCTTTCTGTAACTCAACTTCTATGTCTTACAACAAGTTTAGAAAAAATTGTAAAAGATTTCTCAAAATAGGGTTCATACCGAATTATGGACGTGAATGACTCAATTCAAGGTTTTCAATAACCATACATAGACCTCAATACTCGGAACTCAACAACTCAGAACTCAAGAACTTCAATGATACTACTTTTTTTCAAGAATGCTCAACTCAGAGGGTTCATGCAAAATTATGGGCATGAAACACTCAACTCAAGGGCTCAATGATGCTTCTCATCTCAAGACTGCTCGACTCATAGGGTATATGCAGAATTATAGGTATGAACAACTCAACTCAAGGACTTCATCGATAACAGATAATAGTCCCATGATTAGGAATATAATCTCAAAAGGGTTAGGAAATTACTCAAGACATAGACTTGAAAATACTATTCCTCTCAAAGATGTTCAATTTATGTAGTTCATGTGGAATTTATGGGCATGAACGACTCGACTCGAGGGTCTAAATAACAATATGGAACTCATGTATACAACTGTTTTCATTCTAATACTTACTTCCTCAAAAATTAGTTCAAATCGATAGTTGATCTCAAAGGATTCACAATTGAACTCAAAGACTTTACTGAACTCTACTTTTAACTCTCTCTTAAATTTGATTTATGAATTCAAGGTTATGATTCATTTTATGAATGATTTCTAGATGTTTAGAATTAGTTTAGAGTAGTTTGAATCAAAAGGGAGTGAAGGTACATTTTGAATGGACTCAAACGGGACAACCGACCGAAAAAGAGTGGGGGCAGGAGACCCTGGCGCATTTCTGGCCCAAGGAACCAGCCCCTAAAGTTCAGAGGCACCATCCTGACGCGCCACACAAGCCCTGCTAGAGCAGCTGTGGCGCGTCACACCACCATTACCCCAGACAATTCTGACAAATTTTTCTACTAGTTTTCTAACCTTAATTTGACTAGAATCGAATGGTTTCTTCCCCAATCACATAGAATCTAATATTCAACATAAGTACGCAAGAATTTACTAAAAACCCCTCAAATGTGAAGGATTTAGCTCAAGAACTCATCAAACGCATCCTAATTCAAAAACGAAAGCAAAACTTCACGAACACTCATCAAGAACTTAAATCTTTCGATCTTTATGGACGAATTCAAATATATAATTCATGATTGGAGTGTGGGTGAATGAAACCAACACTATGAAAACTTACATACCTCTTAGTATCAAACCTTTGGTGAAAATCCGTAACGAAACTCAAGAATCTCTACGAACGCTTTGATCCTTTCCTCTTTTCTCTTCTTTGTTCTTCTTTTCTTTTCTTGAACTCTCAACTAAAACCCTAGGTGTATATTAGGATTATAAAACTGCACCTAATCAGATTAGACCCCTAAAAACTTACTAAAAATGAATTAAATCTGATTGGGTAAGGAAAACACCAAAATGCCCCTCACTATTTTTGGGTAAATTTCCTTAATTGGACATCCTGACTTCAAAAGGACATATCTCACTCATCCAAACTCTAAACTTAGCAAACTTGGTGGTGTTGGAAAGATAATCCAAAGACCTTTCATTTGATATCTTATGGGCAACCTAACTCATCTTGTTACTGAAAGTTATGGTCGTTTGAAGTTGACCCAAAACTTAAAGTAACTTAGGATTGACTTGAATGAATTCTCTTTAGTTATTTTTGGAACTCAAGGTGCTACATCTAGTGACCTTAACATTTAAGAAGTTTTAAATTCCTCGGTAAAAATTCTACTCACAACGAAGGATGGTTCGAGTCTTAGTTCAAAAAATTTATGGGGTATTACAACCTCTCTTAGTCATTTTTCTTTCTAAATATGACTCACATGTTGGTAGTGACTTCACTTTCAATGAACCAATATGTCCATTCTTTAACCAATCTCGAATTTCTATCCAGAACAAATGAAGTATATGCTAGTGTACATATAAGTTTCATTCAATTTGAAAGATATTTTCTCTTATGAGATAGATCAATATTATTCAATTCATGAGAGAGAGAGAAAATCTATGCATCAATATACAATAAGAGATAAATATTCATCAAACTCAATAATATAAAAGTTACATGAAAAGTATATTAAGTATCCATCTCTTATCTTGTTAGAAACTGAAAATAATTCTTTTCTAACATAATGTACATGTACAATGCA
Source organism: Solanum chiquidenum (assembly GCA_029582725.1). Classification (NCBI taxonomy): domain Eukaryota; kingdom Viridiplantae; phylum Streptophyta; class Magnoliopsida; order Solanales; family Solanaceae; genus Solanum; species Solanum chiquidenum. Next base: position 10,291 of record JAJOOS010014672.1, on the reverse strand, counting down.
TTCTTTATTAGTACTAAGAGGGTCTGTAAGGTTTATTGAAAATATTTGAGATATAATATATTAAATAGATCATAATATGTCGAATAATCCTTAATAAAAAATTCAGGGCTCATTTATACATATATATCCATGCATCTCAAATAGTTAATCGATGGGATTGGAGAACTACTCATGCAACACACATGTACAATGACTGATTATTTACTCCATGAACTTATACAGACCTAACTCAGATGGATAGTCTACTGTTAGTTTTAGTCAAGTGAAAATCACCCTAGTTACATTGATCCAATCATATATTACTCAGTTAAGGAGAGTTAATACAGATTATCAAAACTAGCGATTTAATACATAGTGACTTGTATTAATTTCATCCGATATGGAGGAAGATCTAAGCCAACACATGAAACTAATACTTCACTACAATTCAATCTTGGCAATCAAGGTAAGGACCCCTAAAACCAAATATGACCAAAAACTAATATAACGATCCAAAATATATTTCTTACTAGATCGTTCTTTTGAATCTACCAAATTTCAGACCAATCATAGTTCATTTTTTTCAAATTCCAAAAATATGATCAATTTAGTTAAAAATGTTGTTTGGAAAAAATAGAATTCATAATTTTTTGTTCAGTAATTCTTATCACATATCATCCTCTGTGAAATAGATACACAAATCAAGAACAAAGAACACAATTTTAAAACTATTTACATTATCTGAATACTATTTTTCAAAAATTATCATGTTATGTATACATTGAACATTAAAATTTAAAACACATCTCATGGATATCCATGCATCTTCAATGATAAATTTTGATGAAGAATAACTACTCATGCAACATACATATGTTATGTCTGATATTCACTCCAAAAAAATTAGAACAAAAGCTAACTCAGATGGAGTGTACTATATGTTGATTTATGCCAAGTGGATATCATTATCTCTAGATCATTGATCCGATCAAATATTACTCAGATAGGGAGAGTTAATAAAGATCATCAAAAACTAGAGATTAAATTTTAATGACTTGTATTACTTTCATCCGATATGGAGGAAGGTCTGAGCCAACACATGAACTTAATACTTCACTAAAATTTTGCCATCAAGACCATAGAGAAAAATCTCTATCACCACTATATCATAGGTGAGTAATTTTCATTAAAATTAACTTTCAAGATACAATTTTTTTTATCCAAAACATCATCTGAACGACCTCAAATTACCAAATCACTCTATAACTGTGAATATTTTTAATTTGATCTTTTCTGAGAAACCTACTGAATTTCAAAACAATTCGAGTTTAAAAATAATATTTCTCTCCAAAGCTATGATCAAATTCACATTCAAAAGGAAAAATAATCATATCTATATCACTATCATTTATCAATTCATGTTATATCATAACATGCAATCATGTTCCTAATTTAACCTAAATATAATTGACATAGGAATGACCTTATCATATTCAAATCAAATTTTAATCTGACAAAAGTACCTAAAACTCATTTAAATAATTTTTGATGGAACCATCAACTTTCAAGTCAATCAGAGATCATAAAATTCATGATCACCTAAACTATGATCAAATTTGAAAAATAATCATTTTAGACATAGTTAAAGATTAAAATAACTTGATTTACATTTACATTCTCTTCTAATATTATCTCATGAGCATAAGGCATATTGTGTGTCTTCCCTTTGTCTAAGACACTCAATACCTTCTTGTAACAAATTATTCTCTAAATAATACACATGAGAATCCAAGATATTATTTTTCTCTCTTTTGAGTGAAAAAACCTCGATATCTCTTCTCAAGAATTAATTAACTATTTCTAGGTAAATCACCATTTACGTAAATAAATATTTACCACCAATATTCACTTAAAATAATTTATACATGATGCATTGAGGGTGTTTAAATGGCTCAAATAAATAGACAATTTCAGTAATCCTATTTATTAATCATAATTCTCAATTCATGTATTGCAATATATATTATCACATGTATAAAGTCCAAGGAATTTTCAACGATTTCAAATAAATAAATCACTTAAGTGATAACTATTTATTAATCACAAAATTACAAATTGAAATACATGTGAAAAATAATATGCTCAAATAATAATAAAAATTAATCCAATTGACCTGAATAGTGAATGTCACCACCACTGAATAAGCTTTGGAGTCAAGAATTAGTCAAGAACAAATATTATAAAGTTTAAAAAAATACTTCACTTACATGTGCAGAAGTTCTTACTCTCATTTATTAAACAAAAAAATCCATTGAAATTTAACTTTTCTTTTAACTAATGAAAAGTTTTCAATTTTGGTTCCATTAATTTTAAAAAAAGGACTTTGAATAATCATTAGGACAAATATTTACTGTTGTTGTCCATCCCACGTGAAAGTGAAAAACTGTCGTCAACATGTTTTTCCCTCTTGATCATCTCACAATTTAAGAGGGTATGTACTTTCGCCAACGAATCAAAAAACTTCAAGTTTCATCTGATTCATTCTCTTCGCAGTAAAAATATATTTACCAACCACGAATCATGAATACAATTGCACATACATATAGGTTAGGTTATCTATAAAGATGTAAGTATGGCTCTGATAGAAATTGTTGGAAAACTATATGCACAACGGAATCATACCAGAATCATATTACTTACATGAATAATAGACAACACATAGTTTTTGCTAGAACATATAGAATCTTTCTAGATCACATAAACTTTCTGAAATTTAATTCAAGGATTACCTCTTTAAGCATGAGAAGATACCTTCAATAAAATTCACAATCCAGAACCTTCAAACAAAACCACAAGCTAGTCTACAAACTAGACGACAGTTCTGCGGTCTTCTACAGTGATCCCAAGTTCACTTCCTAACACTCTCAATACTTGGGTGGGAAAGTATCATATCTAAAACTTCTTCATCTTCAAGGGTTAGAAGAATCCCTATTGATAGAGATTTCTTCCTAGTCCAAGGAGGTGAAGAAACACACAGTCTTTTCTTAGAATAGAAAAAAGACATGTACTTCTCCCTTTCCTTAGAATATAGAAAGACACATACTTCTCCCTTTCCTTCGAATAGCTTAAAGACACATACTTCTCTCTTTTTCTCTTAGAATAGTTCTTAGGTCTTGTTAAATATGGGGCCGGTAGGGAACATAGAATTAATTACCGAGGCATCCTATTATGGAAATAATTCTAAATAATTGATTTGAATTATTCTTATCATAATAAATTATAAATCATTCCACTAGAAATTTGTAATTACACTCCTCTATTTATATTTTGAAATTCTCCACTAAACAAATATGTAATTTCCCATGTTAGAATTACAGATACTAATCAATAAATTAAATTACTGACGAACTTAATTCAGCGATCAATTTCCCGTAGAGCCCTATTTAACTTATTTCATGTGTCGGATTCATAAATCCACTTGCAAGGTTTGACACGATAAAAACATATAAGCTTCTCAAAAAGGTATTTCATTAATCTCTATATCGAGACATGAATCCGTCAACTAACTTATTATTTCACCAATATATATTTTCATCATCAAATCTACTAGGCATATTGACCCATCTTAGGATCTCCCATTTTAATAAATCAAAACGACAATTAACATATATAGATCATAATAGTGATCAGGATTAAGAATATAAGTACATTTAATAGTTTAGAGAATATGCTTTTGTCACTCAGTGTAAAGCAACTATCTCTACTCGATCTCGTTTAATACATACAAAATGCACTAGCAGAAGAAGTTGGAACTATATCATACCCATAATCAATATAAACTACATATAATCTTCTGCTACATTCGTACTGATGTCATGTCCAATTCTCATCTTAGATTGTCAAAAAAAAAACTTTATACTTATAAGAATCGATGATTTAATCCTCTGTGTATAAGCTAAAACTCTATACACTAAATCATATACTATATAAGTAAACAGACACCATAAACGAATATATGATCTATTAAAAATGAAGAAATATTTATTCTATAATAAATACTATATCTAAACACATAGTTAATAGTATATATCCTAATACGTTCCTCATAAACCTAGTGTCATTATTCTTCGCTAACATGGAGTATGGTCACCTCTACTAAAACCGTCTTTAACTTAACTTGGTCAGTGATCTCAATGATTTCTCATCAAGGGTGAATAAATAATATTCTACCTTATACGGTATATCCCTCCAACCCAATTTCCATAAATTTTTCAATTGCCTTCCAAATAAAGTAAGGAAATTTAATTCTGAGATTTCGTTACACTTTTCTTTTAACTTTCTTTTCATTAATTTCTAAGCTCAAATGCACTTCTCTTTTGCATCTTATTGATACATTTAATGAAGTTTTTTACCTCAACAAAAAAAAAATCTTAGCTTCCTCCTTTTCTTTCACTTACATTTTATAACACAATTTCAAGCATAGTTCTAGCTAGTGTACTGGAAGCCCTTTCTAATTTTCTTAAAACATAAAAAAACAAAAGAGGGCCTTAAAGAAAATGTATATTTACCATAAGAATTGTCTATAAACCTTAAATATATGAATCTTTGCAGCAAACTACATTTTAAAATTAGCCAATGGGAACTCATAGACCAAGTGCAAAGCCCCATGAATTTCTATAATTCATTCGGGCTAGATTCAAGCTAAAGAATGCAATTTAATTGAACCCAAGAAACATCAGGTGACTTGAGTGGAGAGAAGTTATTGGGATGCTTGGGGATAATTATTTCATAAACCATTGAGAGTTGGACTAAAGGGAATACCTAGGATTTTAATTTTTTTGTAATGGGAGTTAAATGGAAATGTTAGTAAAGGTGGAAGTTCACAGTATTGATAAAAGTGAACCAGATAGGCTAAGATGGGGAAGCAAAGGTACATTTCACAGTGAAAGAATGTTATAGACAACTTTGCTCACAAAGTCAAGTACCTGCTAGATGGCCATGGAAGTTAGTATGGAAGACCAATCTACCTATGAAGATTAAGTGCTTCAGCTGAATAAAACTAAACAATTCTTGCCTTACCCAAGACAACCCTAATAGTCAAGGATTGTAGTTGGTCAACAAATGTTATTTTTGCAAGACAATTCAGCAGACAGTCAACCACCTATTTCTTCACTGCCCATGGACATATAATCAATGGAACATGTTCCTAAGTTTTTTGAATGGATGTTGGCGATGACACATAGATTAAGAGATGCCAACATGTCTTAGAGTCTACGCACAGTTGATAACGCTAGACAAAAGTATTTGTGGTAATAAGAGTTCTTGATAAACAACAATACACCCAAAAATGTTCTGAATATGAAAAATACCAAAAAAGAATAAATACTGGTAAAGATAATGAAAACTTACCAATTCAAGAATAAAATATTGGTATATGCTTGATCAAGGAGGGGAAGAAGAGTGAAAACATGGCGGATAAGAGAAGCAAGGGGAATGGAGGGTTTTGTAAAATAAAGAGTGTAATTTTAAAAGAGTCTTGAATAATATTAATACTATGTTACAGATCTGATTCATTCAGACCTAATAAGATCCATTAAGCCATTTTAAACGGAAAAAAAAACAAATGCACTTTATGGGTTGAATCTGAATGATTAAGATTCAAATCTTACAAATAAATGGACTTAATTGTTTGAATCTAAACAATTCAGATTAAGACCTCCATTAAGTAAAAACAAATGAGGCATGAGTGATGTTTGCATCTAAAGTGCTAGTTGCTGACTGATTTCCATAGAGATGGAACTAACATTAGAGTTTTAGCAACTGATATGAAGCCTACATCAATATTTTCTCTCATATAAACTACTAATCCTCTATCTACAAAGCTTATGTGTTAGATGCCTCAAAATCCAAATCTCTTTTTGAGAAAAGAAAAGATGGAATAACCAAAACACCATTTGCATTTAACCTAAGCAGGTCAAAATTTGATGTTACAAATTTTTTGGATAACAATGAGAAGTCTGTAAAAACATCAAAAGAGGCTACATTCTTAATTGCAGGACTCCAATTGAATCGTTATTTAAACAAAATGAAAATTCAGTAAATCAAAACCAACCTTGACAAAGAGTTAAACGTTAATAATAAGAAAACACACATTTTATCATACCGCACTAAATTACTAATAGTTGAAATGCAGGAAACCAAGATATACAAATTTAGAGAACCTTGAATTCAGATTTGTATGGGCAAAAATCAAATAGCCAGAAAAAAAGAGAAAAGAATTCCACATGGTGAACACCAAATTCCTTTAAAATCCACAACAACTTCTGGAATCAAGATTTGACATGAGTAAAGAATTAATCAGAAAAACAACCTTAGAGAATGTAAGAAGAAGATAAGACAAAGAGAGATTTAGGACATACCTTTAGATTGTTTATTCACTTCAGTGTGCGCAAAATATATTGGGTGAAAATTGTGGGATGTTAGTGTGCTTTGATGAGGAGTGAGAGTGGTATATGAAATCTTGGTCAAATGGAAATGGAAATGTCATCCACCTGTAAATTGATTCTTGTCAACAATCTTTAACATTTTTTTCTTTTTTTCTATCCTACCTGTTTTTTTGATAAACTAATTTTTTGACACGTGTATTGCACGTGATTACAAATTCAGAAAATATATGTTATAGTAAAGATCATTTCTAATTTCAGTGAAGATTTTAATAATAAGCTTTGCACAAAATAATATTGTAGATTCTTTTGTGAACGTTCAATGTGGATCGTCATATATATCTCTTATTCACGCGAACCTATGAAAATAGTCAATAAAAAGTTTTATTAGTTAAATACAATAATGCATATACTTATTTCAATTGTATGAGGTTCAATCATGTAATTTATTGTATCTCAGTAATATTACCTTATGCATAATATTTGTTGTGTATTTTTCTTGTCATCAACCATATGTGTTTTGCACGTGTATTCCACGTTAAACTCTTTATATGTCATATGAAGATGTGACGAGAGCAACTACATTTTATTTTTTAGAACTAATTTTTGTATATTAATTTTTCTTTTATAAGTTATATCACAATAGATGATGTTATTGTTGTTGGCTCTCATATTTGACTTGTCGATTGAATGTGTACATAAATGAAAGATAATTATTTGATAGTCCATAGTTAACAAAGAAAGATTTTCTTTTTTTTACCGGAAAAACTAAAAATTAAAATTAAAGAATATATTCTATCTGTGAAATCATATATATAATCACTTGTTTATCTTACACCCAACAAAGATATAGTTCATATACTTGTAACAATTTTAAATTTATTCAACCAAGCATGATTCATCTAAGGAAAAATAACAACACCGTGTTATCACATATATAAGGGCGGTATAATAATATGAAAAATTATTGGTCAAAAGTTAATGTAAGAAAAGATGAAAAATAGAAATAATTAATGTAATAACTATTAGAATTCATAATATTATAACTAAAGAATGTAAAAGAGTGTGAATAACGTTTGCAATAATTAGTAATAACTAAGAAAATCTATAATATTATAACTAAAGAATTAATGTGCAATAGCTAAATTTCTAATAAATTTTATATACTTACATAAATAAATAGGACTTTTAATTAATGTTACTATTTATTTTTTATAGTTTTTAGATTTTAATTTAGTGTAAAGACAAAATGAAAATGTTTATTCCATATTACGGAATAAAAAAATTATTTTGTATATAATAAATTTTAAATGATTCATATATATTCACATTTGTTGTGAGTTTTTTTTTTTTTATAAAAAAACATATATATTTTGAAGTTAGCTAGAAAATCTTGTTAACTTTATAATACATTCGTGACATAAATAATACTTTAATTTAAATATAAATATCTACCCAAACACACACACACAAATATATATATATATATATATAAATGGAGTTATTACAAGTCATATGAACTTTTCTTCGTCTAAAATACTGAAATATTAAGAAATAGTAAATAAGTAAAACAAAAGGGCAATGTTTATATTGTAATAATTATTTTGAAGCAAACTTCCTAACATTCTAAATCACATAAGTATCATGGATAAATAATGTTATTCTTTTGTCTTGAGCATCAAAAAGACAAATCGTGACAATTCTCTAACTTTTGAGAAGTTTAATATTTTAAAAATAATAATTCAGAAGCATAAATCTACATCACAAGAGAAATTGTCAACAAAAACAAATGAATGTAGAATATATCATGTATGTTAACTTCATATATTGGAACATTATTACTAATATATATATTAAGCAAAAAAATAATTATCATATCATCAAAATTATTTTCCTCAAGTACTCGAGGTTATAGAATATACCGTCTTAGGATAGAACGATTTGCTTCATCAAAATAGTGGTACCTCATATTCCGCTAAACTTTGAACACCTCAACGACAATCAATCACACGAAAAAATTTCAAATGCAAGAAGAAGAAGAGCAGAATATTAAAAAATTTGTGTTTGAAAAATTAGAGGAAGCCCCTCTATTTATAGTCAACAAAGGGCAGTATGAACATGTGTTTTTTGTGTCTTATCTGAAAAGTCATTACCATTCTGAGAAGTCAAGACCCTTTGGAAAAGTCACAACTTATTGTAAAAGTCACTACTCTTTCGAAAAAGTCATAACTCATCGAAAAATCACAACAATTTGAAAAAAGTCACAACTTATAGGGAAAGTCACAACTCATCAAAAAAATTACAACCTAAGTTAGGGATATTATAGTAATTTAACATTCAAGTTAGAAGTTCATGTTTTTAAGCTAACTAGACTAGATTTACAGCACGTGAGTTGCACGTGGTTGCCTCGTCTTGAGGTTGATACAAGTATTTAAATGTATTCATACTATATTTGTCACAAACAGCTTTGGGCTCAAGGTAGCCCGTCTTCCGTTGTGGCAGCAAAGGAGTATGGTCTGGTGAGGTGCACGTGCATTGCACGTGTATGCCAAATCTTGACATCCCTTTACACGTAGAAGTTTATCGTTAATGTATATTTTAATTGTACAAAATTTCACTCTGTATTTCATTATTTTCTACGCCATATTTAGTGACCGGATACACAACTTTGTTTCGTGTTGTAAGGCATGTATGGGCGAGGGTCGTATGATAAATTTGTTAGTACGCCATTTGTTTGAAAATAATTCTGCAGGACTTAATAGTGTGGGTTGTTAGTTATGTTATGGCATGAAATACATGTCCCTTTTAAATAGTCTATAATAATTTTACTGTATATTAACCTAATTGAATATATACAATGCTAATGTCATATTTTGTAGTTGTGTGGTGTTATTCATATAGTCTGCTCTTCCACCCAACCTGAATACATCCAATTAATGTTTCATTAGCTTCATGTGGTATGTATGTTTTTCCATGTTTGATTTCTTCCAATCTTGGTAGTAATCAAATCTTGGCTATAACTTCTTTGTAGACAATTTTTCTTGTGTATTTCCCTTTGTGCCGATCTGGTTGTTCAGTCATGACCAATACTTTATTTTTCGCCATAGATATTCCTCTAGATAGTTCTACGCACAGTTGGCCATGTGAGAAAACATGTTGTGGTACGTATAATCCAACATTTGGTATTGTTTGACCCTGTGCTTTATTTATTATCATCGCAAAATATAGTCGTATTGGAAATTGTTTCCTGATAAATTTGAAAGGATATCCTTCATTCTCGGGTGGTAATAATTGTATCCTTGAAATAAACACTTGCGTTGTGGCACATTGACCAGTTGTTATTTCGGCATGTACGACATTCTTTTCAAAACCTCTACAAATTAATCGTGTCCCATTTCACAAACCATTTGAGGGATCTAGATTTCTCAACATCATGATGGGCGCATTTTCTTTCAGCACTAACCTAATGTATACAATTAAAAGATTCATGAATTGTTATGTATTTGTAAGCACATAATTGTTGACTTTTCTTTTGCTTTATGAAGTAACATAATAAGACATCTGTAAAAGTTTTGATGGATTTGATAATGTACCTATGCGGCGGGAGGCCATTTGTGTTAAGGTGTTGAGGTATTCTTCTTGATAGTTGTTGTCGGTATCATCTTCCGCTGATGAAACGACCCCAAAATTGCCCGAAAATGTGCTTCGGAAACACCTATGATTGTAATTTCCATATATCTCAAAATCTGTGCATGATTTCGGAAATTCGACTTCATATTCTTATTCAGGGGGTCAAATTGAGTGGGAAATGGGTCTAACCCGAATTTTAGAGCAACCGTATCAAAATCCGAAATTTCCAAGTGAAGCCT
>JAJOOS010014671.1:0-29546 GCA_029582725.1 Solanum chiquidenum | reverse complement strand
GATTAAAATATTTGAAATAATCTAAGAAAGAAGTGATTTTAAATAACGAGGCTACGTAGACAAGTAATTAAATAAAGCACTCAAAAAGTTTAAAAATGTTACTCGTTAGGGGATTTAATTAAATTAAAACCAAAACAAATAAAGCTAGAGTTAATAAAAAAGTTTATATATAAATATGTAATATTTCCTTTTTAAAAAAATCACTTGAAATATAAAAAACTTAAGTGATCAGAATGATTTAATAAAACTTGTCAAAATAAGGATTAAAATATTTGAAATAATCTAAGAAAGAAGTGATTTTAAATAACGAGGCTACGTAGACAAGTAATTAAATAAAGCACTCAAAAAGTTTAAAAATGTTACTCGTTAGGGGATTTAATTAAATTAAAACCAAAACAAATAAAGCTAGAGTTAATAAAAAAGTTTATATATAAATATGTAATATTTCCTTTTTAAAAAAATCACTTGAAATATAAAAAACTTAAGTGATCAGAATGATTTAATAAAACTTGTCAAAATATGATTAAAATATTTGAAATAATCTAAGAAAGAAGTGATTTTAAATAACGAGGCTACGTAGACAAGTAATTAAATAAAGCACTCAAAAAGTTTAAAAATGTTACTCGTTAGGGGATTTAATTAAATTAAAACCAAAACAAATAAATCTAGAGTTAATAAAAACAAACAATAAATAATCATAATTAAATAATTTAGGAAAGTAAAGGAGAAGATGAATTTGGGCCTTTTTTGGGTCAAACTTGATGATGCTTTTAAGATTCAACTCAATTCCCATTTGTATACATCTGTCGTATATCAGTGTATACACCTCGTATATCAGCTCCATTTCTTTCCTTCCAGGCCTGTAACAACTTTCTTTCTTCGAACAAAGTTGAGGTTGACTCAAAGACGTAGCTCAACTCAAAGAAATGCAAGGAATGAAATCAAAGTGAACTCGGATTGACTTTCGTAGGGCAGAACTGAGACCAAATGAGCCTACGGAGAAACTTTTCACCACAAAAAACTCCAACAGACAGCAAAAGAAAAGAATCTAAAGATAAACTCCCAAGTTCTTACTGTTTGGAACTTGTTTCTATGTATTTCGATTGATTGAAACAATGTATGGCTGATGATTTTTTGCTATATCATTTGTTCCTAATTCGAATAGCTTTAACTTTCTATTCCTTTTTTTGTTCATTCTCCCTTGATGAGTGAAGACAACACAGTATTTATAGGAGGCGAATGGGATTGAAAAAAGGGGGGAAACAGGTGGAAAATACAAACAAAATTTGAAATTTCTTTCCTCTTTTCCAAGGTCAACAGTGAAAAGGAAAAAGTTCTCTGAGACTTCACGAGAAAAGGGGAGAAGGAGACAGCACGGGTACTGATGGGATAGTACCGCTGGCGCTGTTGCCGATGTTGATGGGTCTAGGCGTCTGGATTGTTTCGTTGGGAATTGTTGTCGTCGTTGTACGTTGGCACTATTTTAGTCGTTTGCTGCAGCTTTGCTCCCGAATTCTTCACAAATTTTGAGTTCGCTGGGATTCCTGCTCGTTTTGAAGAAGAGAACGTAGGCAGGTCATTTTGGCATTGTTGTATTTGTATTGGGTGGTTGGGTTTGAACTGGGTCGGGTGAAGGTTGGAAAAAGAAAGTTGATGTGTGCTGGGAAGTGTTTAAAAAGAGGCCCAAAATTGGTCGTAAAGAGTTGAAGTAATTGGTAAGGAAGGGGTTGGATTTACAATTAATAAAAGGGCCAAAGGATTGCAAACTTAGCCTACTTAAAATGAGAATTAGTCAAATTGATTTTAAATTTGACTAAAACTTAAATAACACGAATTAATATTAGTTAATTAATGAGCTTCGTAATCTTAACGAAATAAAATAATTAACTTAATTATAAATTAATTATTTCAAAATATAAACTATTAGTTTTAAACTAAACTAATTTGATAAAATATTTAAGTAAGAAATAAAATCTTTTTGAGACGATTTGAATATTCAAAAAATATACTAATTATATACATAATTATCTAAACATATATATTATATAAAAATAATAAACAAAAAGGTGACAAACTATTTGAAGTAACTTGCAAACTATTTTTATTTTTAAATCGTTTAAAATTGAAGAAGCTCGATGATTAACCTATATTATGAAGGTCCAAAATTGATTGTCAACAGTTGTCCCTCGTTTGACTTGGATTGATGAAAGAAATTCGAGGCAAATGAAATTGACGAATGCAATTTTGACCAACCACATCTTTATCCTTAGGAAAGGGATTTTGGTACGGACTTTAGAAATTATGGCTGAAACTCGGTATCGGGTTTCATACATATCTCACGCTATATGAGAATTCAGGCCACTTATAGTTCGATACGCTTGATTTGACACACGATTATGAAAGAATTCAAAAGTTATCCTGATATCGAATTATGAAGAGACCGGATTGCTCGAGAATAAGATTTAAGAGAGAATGTCAAAATACAACCAATTTTTCAACATTGATCCTGCCTACATATCCTTAAACCTTAGGAATCAGGTTGTTTGTCGTTCGACTCGATCAGTTGAAAAGGAAATCAATTATGCAAGATAACCTTTGGTTCTAGAGGAGTGACAAGTAAGTCGAGAATGAAAAAGAGGCTTGCTACCTCTTAGACATGAATGTGGTGCCCTTTACACCCATAATTAAGAATTTACATGGACATACTTTCCAAAGCTCTTGGTGTATTGTCACTCAGATTGGAAGGTTGCCTCCGGTGAGAGTGAAGTTTTTCAGATGCAAAATTGAAACCGATAAACCCACATGCCTTCTGATAAGGGTGTGGTTTGATTATGGTGGAAGTCTCGCCTCAGCTCACGTCCCAAGAGTTTGATACTCCTCTTTAGACTATGTCCCAGTTCGCTGTTAAGAAAAAGTTCCACGTTGTGTTGCATCCTTTTTTATGTCGTCCACACCTATGGTTTGATTTGAGAATTCATCCTCTCGGATGCTCTAGGGAAAGACTGAAATAAACTTGTTAGTAGAAACTATAATTTATATAGAGAAATGGCATGTTTTACCGTATTCAGCACATGTTTTTTTCCTGTAAATATACTAACGTCAGCCTCTGTCAATTTTGACACAATAGATGATGAATTGATATGATGCTTCGATGATGATGACTTTCTCGATAATGCAATATTGTTGATGACGATGCTTCATTGATAGGATGATGATGTTGATGCTCCATTGATAGAATGACGATAATGATGATATGTTGGTAGAATGATGATGATCGATTGGTAGGGTCATGGTGCTTCATCGGTAGGATGATGATGTTGATCCTTTCAGCATTGATATTGTCACCTCTGATAATATAATATGGATGGCCTTCTTAGTGGTTTGAATATGTGATGACCCTCTTGACATTTTTGAAGATTTAATGGCCCTCTTGGCATTTGAAGATGCAATGACCCTTCTGGAATTTGCATATATATGATGGCCCTCTTCGCGTTTGAAGAGACAATGAACCATTTGGCATTTGCATATAGGATGGCCCTTTGGCGTTAAAAGATGCAATGACCCTTTTGGCATTTGCATATGTGATTTTCCTCTCGGTATTTGAAGATGCAATGACCCTTTTGGCATTTGCATAAATGATGGTCCTCTCGACTATTTGAATATGTAATGGCCCTTTTGGCATTAGCATATATGATGGCTCTCTAGGCGCTTAAAGATGCAATGTCCCTTCTGGCATTTGCATATATGATGGCCATCTTGGCGTTTGAAGATGCAATGGCCCTCTTGGCATTTGAAGATGCAATGGCCTTTTTGTCATTTGCATATAGGATGTCCCTCTCGGCGGTTGAAGATGCAATGGTCCTCTTCGCATTTGAAGATGCAATGGCCCTTTTGGCATTTGTTTATATGATGGCCCTCCCGACGGTTTGAATATGTGATGGCCCTATTGGCATTTAAACATGAAATAACCCTTTTGGAATTTGCATATATGATGGCCCTCTTGACATTTGAAGATGCAATGGCTCTCTTGGCATTTGAAGATGCAATGGCCCTTTTGGCATTTGTATATATGATGGCCCTCCCGGCGGTTTGAATATGTGATGACCCTCTTGGCATTGGAAGGTGAAATAGCCCTTTTGGCGTTTATATATATGATGGCCCTCTCGGTGGTTTGAATATGTGATGGCCCTCTTGGCATTGGAAGATGCAATAACCCTTTTGGCATTTGCATATATGATGTCCCTCTTGGCATTCGAAGATGCAATGGCCCTCTTGGAATTTGAAGATGCAATGACCATCTTGGAATTTTCATATAGGATGGCCCTCTCGGCGTTTAAAGATGCAATGGCCCTCTCGGTGGGTTGAAGATATAATGGCCCTTTTGGCATTTGCATGTATGATGGCCCTCTTGGAATTTGAAGATGTAATGGCCCTCTTGGCATTTGAAGATACAATGGCCCTCTTGGCAGTGGTATGAACTCCTTTGATAATACGACATGAATGACTCTCTGCGTGATAAAGATGATGTCCCTCTTGGTGGTTCACATTACCGTGTCTAATATCGACGGGATTTATGAATATTCTTCAAGCGTTCTTGATGCTGAAAAATTATAATTTGATATCTTTGTAGATACTTGTACATGTTGAGAGTGATGTTTTCACTTTTTCCTATTTTGAACATTTTGTGTTCATTAACTCATGCTTTGTTGGAGATTCAAACAAGGTGTTGTTTTTCGTATTTTGAACTATTTTTCTTCTGAAAACTTCAATGGCTTTCCTGCATCCACAGAAAAGTTGTCAATTTTGGGGAGCTGCTCACCCTATTGAATTCTTCGTATATTTTGAATGGAGGAATATGATGATCTTGTGGTGTTCTTATAAACCTGCATCCATAGAAAAATTGTTAGTTTTTTAAAACAAACTGATCTGTGTTGACTTCTTCAATCGCTTGTTCCTTGTCTTGCTATCTTCAGTTGATCACTCTGATCTCTTGATTCTCAATAGATATAAGATGAAATTATACAAAACATTTGACGTATTAAAAAATCTTTAAGAAAAAAGAATTTTTCTAGAATCAATTTGGGAAAGATCACTGTCAAATATCATGTCATACATAGCTTAATTGAACGTCCGTGGTTCAAAAAATTTGACGTGTCCGATAGCTTGTTCTGGAGAATTCAAAAGATCCTTAACGCTTGAGAAATTTCTGGTCCTCTTGAAATTAATTATAATTGGGAAGTTCTACAGTTGGCTCTGAAATCCAACGATGTCGGAGATTGCTGAAGTTGACTATGAACTTTAACGATGCCAGAGATCATTTGAAGTTAGCTGTAAACTTCTAATCATACTTGAAATGTTCAAAATTAACTACAAACTTCAAGTGATGATTGAAGAAATTTTTTAGGCCATCCTAAAAAAATTATGTCCCAGTTAGATATGTTGGAGTATCTCGAACTGTTGATATATGACTTGTAGAATTTGAGTCTCTCTCAAAAATTATGTCTCAGTTGCAATATATCTTCAGTCTTGACTTGTTGTAGAGATCCTCTTATTGAGAATTTTTTAGTCTCTCTCAAAAATTCTATCCTACTTTTTATTGTAAAGGAAAATAGAAATCTTACGGGAGATATGACAGAACCGTTGTGGCGCCTACGTATCCCGTTGAGGCAGGAATTAGGTCAAACGTAGTTTCCCTATTGAGGATTAAAAAAAATAGGAATTTTTTTATAAAGAAATGACCGAGGCCGACATAGGCCGCCTACGTATCTGATTCTTAAGAATACAAGTCGAACGTAGTTCAAGTACAAAGGTAACATATTGAAAATGGATAAAGGGGTAACCGCTGCCGACATAGACCGCCTACGTATCTCATTCTTGAGAATTTAGGTTAGACGTAGTTCATTACAAAGGATAATTTTCTAAATATAAAACATAAGATGATTACATGCAAATGATGTGATTATAGGGAGGGAAATAGGAGAAATTCTAAATCTTCAAATATAATAGCTCTTGATAGTATCTGAGTCGATTGGCCACTAGTGAGATAACTGAATGTGTTCAACCACAACATGTCATCAAACAAATGTATTGATGTATTGTCTAAGCACACCGATGAGTTTTTTTTCTGAGCTTCTGTATTGATTCATGTTTCTTTAACACATTAATCTTTATCAAGATTCAAAACTTATGTGTCATCCAGATTCGACTTATCTTAATTCTCGAACCATTTCAATTATTTGACATTTTATTTAAATATCATGATCTCCACATCATACTCTTAGAACACATCGTCATCTATGTCATATGTTCATTTAGCTTGTGACATGACATGATTTGACAAGTTTTTTTCAGAAAAATTATTTTTTTGAAACAAAAACAAAGATTGTTAGATAGCAGAATTAAAGCAAGCAAAATATATTTTCGCAATAGAAGAGGCTTTCATTGAAAAATATTGAAATTCAAACTTTGGTCATGACCATGGGCCATTTTGCCTTTTTCAAAATATTACGAGGGAAATTAAAACTTAATTAGGTAAAATGACATGAAAGGTGGGTTCCGGGCCTCATTCAGACTACCACCAATTTTTAAAAATAGCATGAGATTCATCTTTGTCTATCAAGGTGAGCGAGGAATCAAGAGCAGGGTGGAAGTCTAATTAAGAACTTTCTCCATTGGCTTGGCGTCTCGTATGCCTGGTGTCTCGATCATTTCCTCCAGCACAACATCACCTTTTTCAAGAAGATCCTTAGTTACTTCTCTAAGACCATCATCAATTGGCATATTCCTCTACCATAAAAGACTGACATAGATGAGGCAAAGCCTTTGGTGGAACATGATTAATCTCCTACTTGTTTTGAGAATCTTTTGGCACTAAAGCAAAAGTTTGATGTGGTGTCGTAACCACAAATTTGGAGTTTTCACATATGCTCAGAGAAGCTACAACTTTCTCAAGCATATCGAGGTTGGTTGGGATTACAAATTTATCCACACACCAATTTTGTTCGACCTCGATCATGTTAATGGTGTAAACCCTCCACGATTCAGCAGTGAATCACTATTGGCATAGGGAGTCACGGTTTGCAGAGTGACAACCTTTTGATCAATCAAGTCTTGAATTTTATGCTTCAAGTTGATGCAATCCTCAGTGGTATGTCTGGCACCTCCTGAATGGTAAGCACAATGAATATCGACCTTGTAAAGTCTGGAATTAACATTGAAATTTTTTGGATCAATTGTTTGTATCAGACCAGCTGCTTTCAATCTCTCAAAGAGTTGGGTTCGACTTTCAACCAAATGAGTAAAGACTCGAGAAGGTTTCTTCTCACGTTTCAGATGAGGAAGATAATAATTGTTTCACATAGGTAGAGGTACTTGACGATAAAGTAGAGGATTTTAGTGAGTAGGTGCTGGTGTTTGGGAATTTGGGTATTGTGGAGTTTGGTTGATATGAGGAACATTTGGGTAATTTGGTAAAAGTGACTTGGTCATTTGGTTGAACATTTGGGTAATATGACAGTGGAGCTTGGTAATTTGGATAATTTGGTGGTGGAGCTTGGTAATTTGGTTGGATGGGGTAAGGAATTTATGGAGCTAAAGGGTAGGTTTTGGATGGTAAAACATTTCGAACATTAAGACCGGCATGCCTCTTTGATTTTCGACTTGATTCAAATGAGATAGAGAAAACATCTTTCTTTCTCCTCCTCAATGGTCTTGAGGATTCATCTTGGGGAGTCATACGAATGATTATTCCGGTCTTGAGACCGTCTTCAATAACTTCACCAATTTTGACTATCTCAGTGCCCTTTGCACCTAAAATGAGCAACATAATATTGTAGTACTCAAACTCTTGAATGTGTAAGAAGACATCAATAATCCCTCTCTCGGTCATGGGAGGCCTAACCCTTGCATGCCTCTTCTCCAACGATAGGCATATTCTCCATATCTTTCACAAGACTTCTGTTTGATTCTCTCCAAAGAGTATCAACAAGGATGAATTATACATTGTAACAAAACCTTTCAATGAAGTCTTTAGCCAAAGTGTTCCAATTTTGCCACTGCTTGATTTATTTGGAAATAAACCATTCCAAAGCTTCTCCTTTCAGACTTCGACTAAAGAGCCGCATTAACAAAGCCTCATCTTTTGCAACTCCCACAAATTGATCGCAATTAGTCCTCAAATGAGAAAATGGATTTTCAACTCCACTAAAACTGTCAAATTTTGGTACTTTAAAACCTTCTGGAAGATCCAAATGTGGATGAATGCAAAAATCTTCATAAGTCAACCCGACAATGTCTGGGGTGCATTGAAAGTCCTTTATTGCATTCATGGCTTCCTCTCTAATGTTTTGCTCAGCTTTCCTTTTCTCACACCCCAACCTTAGGTGAGGCAGACAAGTACCATATGAACACATGCCTTACAAGTGACCTATGATAAGAAAGTGAACTACTATGCAAATAGATTTACTAATGAGAAGTTGTGTATACAACACATGTCATCTAGCTGAACTAATACATGTGACAAGTAAAACTATGAATACAAATGATAGTTTTACAATGTCTATAAAGCCTTTACTGGAATCCATGATCGTACAACTATCAAAATACACATAGTAAAGACTTGGCAAAGCCCCGAATCAACCAGGAGCTCACCAACAACCATTGAGTATCATGTGCTTCTATAGGGGAGATCTACTAGTTGAGTACATGTACCTATAGCATGAAATGCAGAATCCCCAATAAGGGACATCAGTATGAAAGAATGTATTGAATATATAAGGCATAATACAACCATATGTAAAATAAAAGCTCAAGTGAAACTAAATACAAAGAAAGAAGGACTAGAGACCACTTTTGTTTATACTTGGGGAATCATGTATGTTACATTCTTTTCTTTAATTTTGTGTGCGTTATAATCTTTATAAGACATATGATACAAATGACCAACTGATCAATGGTAAAGAGGATGACCCATGCTAGGAATTTTAACCTCTGGGATGCGGTCCTCATAAATATACAAATTGGGATCGACCCATGCTAGGCTTTTATTCCCTAGGCTTCCACCCATAATAATATAGACTGGGATCGGCCCATGCTAGGTATTACCACCCCTGAGCTGCCACCCTTAAGTACTAGAATTAGGATCGGCCCATGCTAGGTATTTTATCCCCTGAGTTGTCACCCATAATATATAGATTCATTTTACCTTGTCTCTTTAATCTTTGAGATTGCTCTTTTGATGCTCACAACTCTTTTCAGATTGTTGTTTTGGTGATCGTAGAGTTATTCAACTTTGTGAGTAAAACATAGTAGGAGACATATGAATATGGACTTAAGATAAGAACAACGACATGGGAAGCAATTGTGACACCAACGTAATACTTAGGAGCTTATATGACTCAATAAGCATTTTGACATCTCAAATTGTAGAAAATATCAAGTGAAGACATTTAACATTTAGCCAAGTGATATGAACTCTATATGATAGCCAAATACTTACTAACTAATATCAAATACAAGGTATATATGAACGTGGAACCAAGGAAGCACGTGGGAAGATTCAACTTAGGGACGAATACAAATTCCAAGTAAGTACATATAAAATATACAATAAATCAAGTAGTGATCTTGTGAGGTAACATTGTATTCTAACACAATGGGAGTGATAACCAATAAAGGGAACATATGAACATGTGAAAAGATGACTTATATGATGGAGTATACAATTGAAGCAAGTTGGCAAGATATGGGCAGATTGTATATCCAACATATAAACATATGTAACATGTGTAATCTAGGATCATTTTGGTTTATATAAGAGGAATACGTGACAAGGGTTAGCACCTTGACGATGAAACAAGTTTAAACCTTGCATGATAATACTTGGTAAAGTAAGCACGAACATTTAGTAATAAACTCATATTAGAGTACTCACTTTAACGCTCTAGGGAGTAGGAATGAGATAATTAGCTATATTGGTGATCTTATACTGCCACTATGGATCAGTCACTACCAAAGGCACTTAGAAAACTTACTTTGTAATACAGGTGTTGGATTCATGCCAAAGAAATAGGAAATCGAATAGCCCTACATACCTTGCTATACAATTCAAAAAGTATGACTTAAGCTCCTTCTCTTCAGATTACTAATCTACAATAAAATAATTCGTAAGACTAGTATTAGTAGCTAATCAACCAATTTGAGCTACTTGATCTTACTAAAATAGTAACCAAGCATGCAATTTATCTAGACAATGTTTTCTTTCCTTCCCTTTCCCTTTAATCGTGTCTATATACTATATAACCTTCATATCAGGTCCTCCCCAAAACTCCCTGCAATATTTAAGCCCTTTAATGTCTCCATAACTTCTCCGCACATCCAGTCATTTACCTTATCATAACATACTTAAAACAATCCTTAAAAATAATAATGTAACAGAAGCAATATGAATCACGATTTCTGATCACCAGCACTTAAAGAGCTAACATTACTTTTAAAATGCTCAAACGAGCTCATAATTGAATATAAAGGGGACTCCCCTCCATGGCTATCCCAACATGCACTAACCACCGAAACATCCTCCCCAATATTACACCATGTAAAAGGAACAAATTCCAACTCACTAACATATACCAAATTTCCTAATTAACTCAAGCACAAGTAGGAGAAAACTGCAGTACCTTACCTTGGTGGACGGAACTACCACTTGGTAAGACTTGGATTCTTCAAGGTAAAGGTTGTCCTCCTCAAATTGTCTTAACTTATATCTTCCAATAGCTTGAACTCCCTAATATTCAAGAACCCTAATGGTATTTAATGGTTGATGTATGAAGCTTAAGAGAGAGAAGAGAGAAAGCTCTAGAAATCAGATTTTTGTCAAAGTAAAAAAATAGTTGGAAAAAGCTGATATAAATCCATTTTAAAGGGACCTGGTTTGGCCGAATTTCTCACTCATTTTGGGCCATAATTTATCAAGTAGGTGATCCACCTACTTAGACTTTTCACTTAGGCCTTTCAATTGATCCTCTGTAAGCCTATGCATTTTTTCATCACTGGTTGTATACTATATAAGGCATATACAGCATTCCCTGGATTTGTTTTTGTTTCTATCTCTTATTCATGAATTAGTTCAATTGCAACTCGAGCATTGATCAATCGTCTTCCATTTGATGGAATTTTTGTTTGTATTATTCATTATATTTGCCATGAATATCTGTATTTTATACAACTTAAATTGTTCCTTCACATTTGAGTTGGAAGTTTCTTTTTTGTTGCCTCAAGTTTTTGTTCTTAAATTTGAAATTGACTTGAGTTGAATTGGAAGGAGATCATTCTTGAAAATGAGTCATCACAATCTATCAATATTGAAGATGAGGGGAAATGTTCATGATCTTTGTTGCATACATCACAGTCTAATAACAAGTCGAAACAAATATATAATGGACAGAAGGAAATATGAATCAAAAGCATGGTAAATAAAGGTGTTAATGTCCTGATTATTGTGTATATCACGTTATTTCATTGTTTTTAATGCTTTAATAGTTGAATTTACTTATTATAATTGAACAAGTTTCTTATTAAAACATATTTTGCAAGGTTTGAATGGAGTTCAATGATTCTCAAGTAATTATCCAACTCTTACAACGAAATTGATAAAACTTAATGTTATTAGAGATATTTATGTTGAGATAACTGCATACATTTGTTTTTTATATTTTAATTATTGCTCCTCATTTATTTTTTATTTATAAATCATTTTATGTTTAATTGGTTTGTAACACAAATTATATGAATATTTATGAGGATTTGAGTTTCTAATAATAGTTATTTGACATTTAATTTTTAATATTTAATAAGATTACAATATTATCAGCGCATCGCGCGGGTACGTATACTAGTTAAGAAATAGTCAAAAAGAGTCAAATCATTATGGTTAGAACCTAATTAATCCCCAGCAGAGTCATCATTTTTGTTATGTCGTAATTTTACTAATTTTAGAAAAATCACTTTTGAAATGTTCTAAGCACAAAACAATTTGAGAAAAATATTTAGAAAAGAGTTGCCACTTAATTTTGAAAAGAAATTTAGAAAACTTATATTTTTCAAACGACTTAAACAGAAAAAATTATTTGAAAATACTAAAAAGGGTTCGGGGTTCAATTTACACTTTGAGAAGGGTTTAAGCATTTGAAGTTCCCGCTAACACATGGTTGACCTACGACTTGACAAAAAAAAATTGACTGATTTTGAAAAGAAATGAACCAGTAAAGAAAGATTATTTTACTTTATTTTGTTTATTTATACTTATTTTATTTTTATTTCATTTATATATACATATGTAATATTTCCTTTGTTTAAAAAAATCACTTGAAATGAAAAGAACTTAAGTGATCAAAATGATTTAGTAAATCTTGTCAAAATAAGGATTAAAACATTTGAAATAATCTAAGAAAGAAGTGATTTTAAACAATGAGACTAAGTAGACAGGTAATTAAATAAAGCACTCAAAATGTTTTAAAATGTTACTAGTTAGGGGATTTAAATAAATTAAAACCAAAAAAAATAAATCTAGAGTTAATAAAAACAAATAATAAATGATCACAATTAAATAATTTAGGAGAGTAAAGGAGAAGATGAATTTGGGCCCTTTTTGGGGCCAAATTTGATGTTGTTTTTGGGCTGCGGCTTAATTCCTATTTTTGTATACATCTATTGTAATATCAATGTATACAACTCGTATATCAACTCCATTTCTTTCCTTCCAGACCTGTAACAACTTTTGTTTCTTTGAACAAAGATGAGGCTGACTCAAAGACGGACCTCAACTCAAAGAAGTGCAAGGAATGAGTCCAAAGTGAACTTGGATTGACTTTCGAGGGGCAGGAACTGAGACCAAATGTCATGCCTCAAATTCCATGAAGACGGACAGGCACCCGATGCCCAAAAGGCCCGAGAAAACCAACATGCACCTAGATGATTTCTTCCACATTGCTTACAAATCTATCGAGGAGGCCTTGATTGGCTTGTACTTCCCTGCTCTTGATGACCCGCTATTTGTGAGCCTTGGCTTTCACATCTTTGCCCAAACTGATTACCCCTAAACCCTTGAAACCGTGGTGGAGCACTATTTGTAGAGTAGAAAGATGATGGCCTAGGCGGTCTGTTAAAGAACTGAGGCCTAAACTCACCTTGGGATGGTGTAAACTGCCCCATGGATCTGGCACTCTTAGAATGCCCTATTACCGACTCATGTGTCCTTCTTCTTTGCCTTTGATCCTCCAACTTTTGCGCAAAAGCTTGCATCCTTGCTATATCCATATCTTTATTCAATGAAGCAATGGTACAATCTCTAACCAGATATGAATCTAATATATCCACATATCGATGAACTCTATCCTTCATAGTAACTACTACATTAGGAGCATACCTGGCCAAGGAATTAAATTTGAGACTGTACTCGCTCACACTCATACTTCCTTGGTGGAGATTAAATACTGATCTACACGGGCCTCTCGGATTTCCAATGGCATATAATGGTCAAGGAATGTCTTTTTGAACTCTTTCCACATAACTGAAGGTGCATTTGTTCCCCTAGATTGCTTCCAAGCTTCATACCACAATATAGCCACACCCTTTAATCTATATGATGCTATCTCAAGTGCTTCTTTACCACTTATATGCATAACATCCAAAGTGTGTTGGATCTGATCTATAAAGTTTTGTGGATCTTCATTAGGATCTGAACCGGTGAATGATGGAGGGTCCAAATTAAGAAAATCATGTATTTGCGTGCCGGCGCTCTATCTACACTACTAGTGCCTGCAATTGGACCTTCTTGCCTTTGGCCGTTGCCAACAACTATAGGAGTCAATAATTGTACTGCATTCTTTAAATCTTGCTCTGTAGCATTAATAGGGGGTTCTTGAGGTGAATCTTCCCTCCTTAGATCTTTTGGAGATGGAAGGGTAGGGGAAGTCTGTGATAGTGACTCATCTTGAGCTTCACTTTGAACAGCTTGACTAGGTGGTGGTTGGCTGGTCCCTTCTTGGGTAGCCACATCTACTCGCTTACATGTACTTTTACTCCTTCTCGTAACCGGCATCTTTGATATAATAAAGTAATTTAGAAGTTAGATATGATTCACCTACAACATTGGTTCTATCGCACGATCTAAGAAATGAAAGAAAATAGACAACTCCTATATGTCTCGTAGCCTCTTGTTTATAAATGTGGTGCACAACACATCCATAAGCAAGACTCTACACAGACACGGCTTTGTAGACTCCCTAGGATGACCTGCTCTGATACCACTTTATGCCTAAGTTAAATTCTATTATTAGCCACATAGTTCATATACTTACCC
This sequence comes from Solanum chiquidenum, assembly GCA_029582725.1. NCBI lineage: Eukaryota > Viridiplantae > Streptophyta > Magnoliopsida > Solanales > Solanaceae > Solanum > Solanum chiquidenum. Next base: position 15,187 of record JAJOOS010014671.1, on the reverse strand, counting down.
ATCAATGCATCAACTCAACACTCTGACCTTTCCCTTTAGATTGAAATAAATGAGGATACTTGGACTTCATTGCTTGTTCTGCTTCCCATGTAACCTCTTCTACTAGTTGGTTTCTACATAACACTTTGACAGATTCATGATGTGCTGCGAAATTGTGGCATATTTGATGCTTAATAACTATGAACTAATACTGAAATTAAGTGAAATTTTGGATTATTTGATGTGTTTGTTAAATGTGTAGGCAGAATCTGGGTTGTATAGAAAAGTAGAAAAAGAAGCAGAACTGATGTTGACCAAAGTGAAGTTCACGGCCAACTTCACGGACCGTTAACTTCATTACGGTCCGTCGTTAAGCTCGTGAAAGTGAGGCAGTGCTGGGCCTTGAGAAGATGAAGAGCAGGAATAACCAGGTGAAGACCACAGACCACTTCATGGGCCGTGGTCCTCTCCACGGCTCGTCGTGCTTGTCGTGGTGTAGTTTCCAGTGAAGGCATTAACGAGTGGAAGAAATTTGAAACCCAAGTGAATACCACGGACAACTTCACGGGGCGTGGCCCTAACTACGAACTGTCGTTCTTGTCGTGGTGCATTTTTCCAATGATCAAGTTTGAAGGGAAATTTTTGGGAAGTTCCAAGGGAAGTTCACGGAAAGCTTCACGGTCCGTGAAGCCCTCTACGGGCCGTAGAAGTGGTCGTAGAGCCACCCGACATTTCAGTCCTAGTTCGACTAGGACTCATTTTAAACATTTTATTTTGAATTACTTTAGGTCGTTTTTTGGATCATTATTCATTATCTTACATTTTACGACTAAGAACACAGTATTACTCTTAGCTTACGATTTTTGGATTTTTGATTATTGTTATCAGTTGGAAATTCGGATTCAGACTATCAGATTATCATATTGATTGTTGATTCGCCAATTATTTTTGTAAGTCTTTCTCAATATGTTATCATCCCAAATTAATGATTGTTTATTTGAAAGCATGAGTGACTAAATACCACGACAGGGGTTGTGGGATCTATGACGATATTCTAGTTGCAATTCCGTAAAATGAGTAAAAGGCCATCTGTGTCTACAACCTGTAGTTTTTAGCTTTCAATATCATTTTAGTCTAGTGAGTGCACGCATTAGACGAGCTTGTATCTGGTATTTGTTCGAGAGAAAAATACCAGTTAGGAAAAAGCTGAATTAAATTAACAAATTGGAGTTAAAGCTTGAGTTCGAGAGAAAATATCTTTAACACCATATCATTTCAAGCGAGGTTCAATGTTAGTAACACTCTAAGGTCGAGAGAATATGAGTGATCATTATTTGATTAGGCTGAGAAGCGTTAGATAAATATAACTCGCAAGGATTTTGTAAACATTGATTTGCCTGCCACTCAAATCACGGGAGAACACTAGAACTAATGTTATGGTGAACACAATACTGGTTTCTCTTAATTAATTGAATCAATCTTACAACGAAACAGTTTGTTAGACTTGAGCCTAGATTTTGACTGCAAGTTTTGGTAATTATAACAATTCAACAATACCCAATTTACTTTCCATTATTATTTGTCTAGGAGATAATAACAACATTCGAATAAACGCGATAGTGAAACCTTATCTATGAAGAAATTCTTTGTGGGTCGACCTCAACTCTAGTTGAGTTCTGTAAATTGACATCGACCGTTTACACCTCATATTTGAAGTGTAAGTTTGGACGTATCAAATTTTGGCACTGCTGTCGGGGAATTTCATATTATAAATGTTTTACTAGCTTTTAATCGATTTGTAGTTATATTTCCTAATTTTATGTTTTGTTCTGTGTTTGCGTCTCTTTCAGGTGAGTTCGATTGTGCATGCCCAACACTAGAAGTAAATGAGCCCCATTGCTACCTTACAATCCTAAATTTCAGAGAACTATTTGAAGATGGTTAATGCACAAGAACTAAAGGCTCAGAGGCACAGACTGGGCTTAGAAGCTGAAATTGATGTTGCAAGGAATGTCCAGCACACTGCTGGAATCAATCAACCTAGGTCAGGTGCCTAGCAAAATATTGGAATCAATCAACCTAGGGCAGTAGATGATAACAGAGGGTTGGAAGGATAGTCCCTCTCCAGCGCCAACCAAACACCCCAAGGGGTAAAGCTCAGCACCCAGCTCATACGATGTATGAAGAAGATGATGCTGACTTGGATGGAGCTGGAGCCACTGGAGCTATAGTGTTACCTGCACTACCTCTAGGTGTTAAGTTCACCATCACCAGCACTATGACACAATTGTTAAACCTGAAAGGTATGTTTAGGGGTGCAGCTGGTGATGATGTAAATCAGCACTTGATGAATTTTGTGGCAATATGCAAGTCACAAGAAATTCCTGGAGTTAATCAAACTGCGATGAGATTGAGGTTGTTCCCACTGTCCCTTACTGGAGAGACAACAAACTGGTTGAATGAGATGCCAGATGACTCCATCATAACATGGACAAAGCAGAAGGAGGCTTTCCTAGAATGATTCTTTCTAGAATCAGAAGAGTTGCAGATGAAGGATGAGATTAGTACACACAAGCATCTACCAGGAGAGGCAATGCATGATACTTGGTGGAGGCTTAGCCAAAAGCTGCAGAAATGCCCCAACCATGATCTTACTGAAAGGCATCTGAAATAGGCTTGTTGTTGATGCAGTTTGTGGAGGCTCATTTATGAGGAAGTCATTCTCGGAGAGCATGCAATTCCTGGATGAAGTATAAAAGAATAACATGGAATGGTACACAAGAGATGCGGAGGTTGGAAAGCTTGGGTATACATTTGAGCTTTCAGCTGAACAGAGGAAGAGAGGAGAAGAAAGGGACCAAGACATGGCTCACATGAGGACACAAATAGATTTGCTCACAAAGCACATTGTCGCCAAGTCTGAAAAGATAAATGATGTGGGACAGCAAAATAGGTATGAGGATCAAGATATTGACCTTGATGAGGCAAAATTTGATACGTCCAAACTTACACTCCAAATAAGAAGTGTAAACGGTCGTTGTCAATTTACAAAACTCAACTAGAGTTGAGGTCGATCCCACAGAGAATCTCTTTATATAAAAAGTTTCACTGTTGCATTTACTCAATTGTCATTATTATTTCCTAAACAAATAACACGAAAAGTAAACTAGGTTTGATTTAAATGTATTTTACCACTAACACTTGCAATCAAAACTTAGATACACAGTTCACAGACAATCTTGTTGTAAATTGATTCAGTTAATTTAAAGAAACCAGGTTTTGTGTTCACTATGACATCAATTATAATGCTCTCCCGTAATTTGAGTGTCAGATAAATCAATGTTTACAAAACCTTTGCGAGTTGAATTAATCTAATGCTTCTCAGCCTAATCAGATAATATTCACTCTAATTCTCCCGAACTTAAAGTGTTATCAATATTGGACTTCGCTTAATTTGATATGGTGTTAAAGATCTCTTCTCTCGAACTCCAACTTTAACTCCAATTCATTAACTTAGTTTAGCTTTTTCCTAACCGATGTTTTTCTCTCGAGCAAACACCAGATATAGGCCGGTATAAAGCGTGCACTCAATAGACTAAAATGATAATGAAAGTGGTAAACTACAGGTTGTAAACAAAGACTGCCTTTTACTAGTTTTACAGAATCGCAACTAGAATATTGTCATATATCCCACACACCCAGTCGTGGTATTTAGCTACTCATGTTTTCACGTAAAGAATCAGTACTAAAAAATGAAAGCATGTTAAGAAATACTTCCGAAAATTATTGGTAAATCAACAGCCACTTGATAATCTGATAATCGAAATCCAAACTTTAAACTGATAAAAATAATCTGAATCCAAAATCTAAAGCTAAAAGTACTACTTAGTTTCTCCGTGTAAAACATAATATAATGAATAAAAATCTTTAAAAATGACCCAAAGGAGTTCAAAAATAGAATGTTAAAAGTGAGTCCTAATTGAATTAGGACAGAATTGTCGGACATTTTCACGGCTACTACCACAAGCCGTCAAGGGCTTCACGGTCCGTGAAGCCTTCCGTGGTCTTCCGTTGAACTTCCCAAAGGTTGGGTCTTCAATGATACCCACTGGAACAAGGACTACAAACTGTACCACAGTTCGTAGCGAGGACCACGGCCCGTGATGGTGTCTGTGGTCTTCACTTGGATTCCAACATTCTTCCAACTCTTCCTTGCTTTCATGCTGGTTCAACTCCACGGTAGGTAGCACGGTCCGTGATAAAAGATACGTCCCGTGGAACCTTCTATGGTTGTCACTTGGTTATTACTCCTCTTCATCTTCTCAAAGTCTGCACTGCTTCACGGACCATAATGGAGGTCACGGTCCGTGTAGTTGACCGTGAACTTTATTTCAATCATCATCATTTTGCAGCTTCTTTTCCATTTTCTATACCAACTAGATTTTTGCCAACACATTCAACAAACCTATCAAATAGTACAAAATTACACATAATTCCAGTGTTAGTTCATAGTTCTTAAGCGTCAAATGTGCCACGATTTCATGGCACATCAACACCCTCAACTTAGAACCATTACTTGTCCTCAAGTGATGAGAAAAACCAATACAATCAGTCCTCACATCATTTACAGACTTATGACCCTATGCATCAACTATTTCAAGCACAATTTGTATCCCAAACCTCTGAATCTAACATGTAAGGATCAATACATGACAGCTCATTACTTTCAGTCAATCATGCTTATACCTGCGAATTATCAGCTCACACAACCTACTTTCAAATGCAATCATTGTTTCCTCACACCAAAGAAGTCTCTCGCTCATAATGGTAGGGACTGAGTACTACGCTCACGCTCTCAATGAATTTCTAACACTAACAACAAACTACCATAGGCTTGCCCTTGCTTTCTACGCTTTACCCTTCAAACACCCGGAGTAGGATCAATGTAGGACTTTGTCGGCTTGTAACATAGGCTCGGGGCTAGGGAATGGATATTTGGTTTTGTGAGTGAGTAAGCCCTTGGTTTTCCAAAATATCGCTTTCACATACTCTTTTCAGAGTGATTCCCTCTTTTTCTTATTTCAGCCTGATCTAGTAGCTATTATTCACCTTCTTTTTCTTATTTTTCTTTTATATATATATATATATATAATTTTGATATGCACTTAGCTCACTGGTCGAACCTTCTTTTTCCCTTCTTCTTTCTGTTCGAGTTGCAATCACCCTCAACTTAGGCTTTTGGCCTGAGTTGTGATATCGTACCTTTGGAGAACCAAGGCTATGATATATGTTGGATAAGAACAAAGACTGATTTAAGGCTCAAATTGGGTTCAAGTGAAAAGCTTTTCATTTGGTTCTTTTATTTTTGGCTTTTTACTGGTTTAACAAAAATGGCCTACTGATCATTTTCTATCCGGTTATTCTCAGATTCAAGCAAGACTACTTAGGCAAGTTCTAGTTTCTTCTCCTACTGTTAGACTTCAATCAAAACTTACACACACACTACATAGGATTGCATTTTGTTAGTTTCTTGGTTCACCAATTAATTTGTCAGTTTAGCCATGTTCAACATATCAGTATCTAAGATGTCATCTAAAGATCCTAACAGTCAAACTCAGATGCAGGTTCTCAATTTTCACAGATTAGCTACTGCACAGCTAAACACATAAAACAACCAAAACAACAGGTTGCTGACCACCCCCTCCCCAAATAAAAAGGAATTTGCCCTCAAAGTCGATACAGAAAATTCAAAGACGCAGGCTATGAGAAGGAGTCATACCTACGGTGCTCTAGGCGCTGGTCGTCGGATCAGCATTGGCACCCTTATCAATGGGTGCACTCTCAGAACTTGGGACATAATCAGTTTGGTCCTCATTAGTCAGAGCAGGTGTGCCACTACCAGAAGCTCCAACTAAGGCTGCATCTCGTTGTTGTTGTTCAAGGGCTTCCTTTTCCCGAGTTTCCCTCTTTGATGCTCTACGAGCTCTTTTTTCTTGCCTTCTTGCCTCTCTAACTGGGTCAGTAGGGGTCTCCTCATCAAGTTCTTCAGCTTTGTGCTTTCTCTTACCGGATTTACTCGTGGGGGGTGCTCCCCAAAGATCATCGAGTGATTCAGTGGAGGGTGCCTAACTTAACATTTGCATCAACGACTCTGGCATGACCGGAGTGGGCACCTATACTGTCTTTTCAGCCAGCTTATCAATTTGAGTGTGCATCTCCGCTAACTAGGCTCTGAACTCTTCAGTATCTACTGAACTCGCAGCCTGAAAGCGATCCTGAACAAGGTTCTCCAAACCATCCATTTTGTCCTTTAAGACCGATAGCTCCATCCTCATCTCATCTTTGATCTCATTTTTTGCAGCTAATACCTTTGTCTCTATCAGCTGGGGCATCCAGAGCACAATCTGATCTACCAATGTCCTGGTCTGGCGCTGATCTGCAACCAATTTTTCAAGAAAAAGCATAGGGATAGTGACAAAGTTACCTGGAGTCTGGGAAGCTGAGACTGGAGATGATGGTGCCTCTATGGCCGGCTGTGATGACTCTACATGTTCTGGATCTCTATTTGCATGGGCGGATGTCAAGTGGGACATGTGGAACAACAGCTAAAGTACCCACAGCGGCAGACTTCACGCCAAAGAGATGGTTTGCGACATCCTTGATTTTAGAAACCTGGGTTAGTCTGAATACTTCACTCCATCTGTCAACTAGGTTGTTTGGAGGAATGTTCACTCCTCGACATAATTTCCCTATCAAACTAGGAAAATGAAGTGCAGCTCTCTCATTTAGCGCCCTATCTCTTATCTCGATTGCTATTATCCATCCTGCATTGACCGGGTCACCTACCATAAGACATGCTACCAACGAGGCCATGGAAGGTGACAAAGTGTTATCATTAGTTGTCGGTCGCAACTGCGCTCGAACAACATCCCGCCAAACCTTGGTAGGAAAAGACAACGAAGCTTTAGTGATGAGTGTTGAAGTTGTGGTGACCCAAACTGTATTTTCCCCATCTATGGCAATCTGCTTCGCAATCCAGCATAAAACCCTTTCTCTAGAAGTCTGATCTTCCATTGTAACATCACTGGTGACCTCATGATGTTTGCCCTCAAAAAGGCCAACTAAAGCTAGTGCAGAGTATTCCAGGCCGTACAACAGTCTGTTAATCGACGCCTTAGAAATATCTATTGATTTGCCCTTAACTATGATTGAGTTGAGTGGACCCTAGGTAATAGCCATGTCTTTCTATCCACTTTTCGTAGACTCTGTATCCGCAGCAAAATTCATCAATGTAGCTGCATAAGAGGAATAAAATTCTCTGGTCAGGCGGCTAGAGTATTCACCAGGTGCATTGTTCATCCAGTCAAACTGATGGAGCTGAAATATCCTATAGATGTTCAAGAATGCTTTGATATCAGCTACCACCACCCTAGTCTCAGGCATGATTGCTCGATTCTTTAAGCCCCTAGTTTTCTTCACAATACCATTGTCGAAGAACATTTTAGACCGGTTGACAGTCCATATAGAGCAATAACAAGCAATCAGTTGTGGTCTCAATGCAGGGTTAAGTTCCTGAGTGTTCACATACATCACCATGGTATCATCATCGGTGATTTCCTCCTCATCTTCTCTATTAACTGCTTCCTCTCGTACTCCAGTTTCAGCTTCTGTGGTAGACACAGGTGGAGAGGTACATGTGTCACCCTCAGAACCGCTTTCAAATTCAACATTGCCCCATGAGTCATTTGCAGATTGGTTACCAGTAGCAGCATCAGTTTGACTTCCCGAGTTTTCCCCATTATCAGAACTACTACCTCCCTCTTCAGATTGAGGAGGAGAGTCTTGGAGAATATCTCTCCTAGCCAATGATCTAGTAGCCCGAGGTGAGTGATCTTCAGGTGTAACATTTATTTGCACCTCAGACCCACTCGCTTCGGAGTCGTCATGACCCTCTGATTGCGAATTGGTGACGGGGGCAGGTTTGTTAGCATTCTTTCTTCTGGGACCCATTGTACCTGAGAAGCAAAACACCAATTCAGTACAATCATCAATAAAACGACAAACTAGTGGGTACTCAGACTTCCCCTGTGTAATAGCATCGTGACGCCTTGCCTTAAGAATGTCGTCACCCAATCTATCATCAAGAAGGGCCACAGAATCAAAAGACTAACACAAACTAAGTACATAATAAAAATAAAAATTACAAACAAAAGGAACTCTACGAGATCTTGAACAGGCCGTAGTATGAACCACGGACCGTGAAATCCCTCATGGAGGTGAAACAGGATCAATGTGCGCAAGGAGTCGTTGACCATTTTACCAAGGGATGTTCACGGACGGCTTTACGGCCCGTGGTGTGCACCACGGTCTGTGATACTGCCCGTGACCTTTAACTGAGGACCACGGAGGGCTGGGTTGATTTCAAGTGTGATCTACGACAAGTTGCACGACCCGTGATGTCTTCCACGGTCTGTACAACCTGTCATAGTCTTACACTGGGAAATAGGTCAGTCACCTTCTTCACAAACTCGAGTTTTAGCACTTAATCCCCATTTTTGTACAAATACAAGATGTTCTTATACTTTAAACCTTACCTTGCTTATTATTCAACTAAATTAAATAATCTAAATTTCACCACCTACCAATAAATTTGACCCCCTGTGATCGACCAACACACAAGAATAACTAAAACTTCCCAATTTGACTTACCCACTCCAATTAATTATCAGTTAACAATTAATCATCACAAAGGCATGCTGAAGTCGATAAAATTGAAGTCATTATACATTGGTGTAGACAAGATGTAACGGTGCAAACCATTGAAAATCAACTTACTTGGAAATGAAAAAGCCAAAATTTGGAAGTAGCTTGACACACTCGCACAACTGAGCACTTAGGGTTTTGATTCTTGGGTAGATGTAGGATTTATTGATGAATGGTAATCAATTCTTCTCTTAGATAGCCGTTATGGAGGAAAAGAAGAGAAAGAAACTGACTCTTTGCCTTTTGGAATAGAATAAATATGTTTTAATTTATAGTAGGGTTACGCGCGGGTCGGGTCGGGTAATTGGTGTTACTGGGTAGTGGATTACGGGCCGTGAAACTTCCCGTGAAAGCCATCACAGTCCGTGTATCTGTCCGTGACAATGACTTGGCAAAGAAACTTACCTGGTGTAAACGACGGACTGTGAAGTTGCCCGTGAAGAGAATCATAGTCCGTGAAACTATCTGTGATGTTGACTTAGAACTGAAATTCCTACCTGAGGTTCACGAGAGGTTAGACGACCCGTACACTCTCTGACAGATCGTGAACCCTTCCGTGAACCCTATTTTATGCAATTTCCAGTAGCTTCCAAGCTTAGTCCTCAAGTTGACAGACCGTGATAGTGCCCGTGAAGAGCACTACGGTCCGTGAGACTGACCATGAAATTCAGCCTGCACCAGATCCTGCATTTTCCCCCTATTCTCTCCTGCACACATCAGCACACAGTCACTCTATAAAAACAAAAAATAACAAGGTCAAAGGGAACATACCTAAAATAATTACATCTTGGGTTGCCTCCCAAGCAGCACACAATTTAACATTGTGGTGCGACGCATGTTACTTGATTACTCAGACTTCATCAAGTTTGCATTCCTCTAGAATCTTCACATCCTCAGGAGCACCCAAATATGCCTTGACTCGCTTACCATTAGCTTTGAACCTTTCGCCTTTCTCATTTTCCAGTTCAATAGCACCAGATTGAAAATCATGTGTGACTTTAAAAGGTCCAGACCATTTAGACCTCAGTTTTCCCAGGAACAGACGCAGTCTGGAGTTGAAAAGTAACACCAAGTCACCAGGAGTTAAGCTTCTTTTCTCAATATGCTTATCATGATATAGTTTTATCCTCTCCTTATATAGTTCTGATCTCTCATAAGCTCTCAAACGGAACTCATCCATCTCATTTATCTGATCTAACCTCAAGTTAGCTATTTCACTCCAGTTGAGGTTTAGTTTCTTTGATGCCTAGAGTGCTCGATGCTCAAGTTCAACAGGCAAATGACATGCCTTGCCAAACACCAATTGATATGGAGACATACCAATAGGTGTCTTGAAAGCTGTCAGGTATGCCCATAGAGCATCATCTAGCTTTCTTTCCCAATCTGTCCTATTGGCATTTACTGTCTTTGCCAAGATTGCTTTGATCTCCCAGTTGGAGACCTCCACTTGTCCACTGGTCTGTGGGTGATAAGGTGTTGCCACCTTGTGTTGTTTCACCCCATACTTCGTCAAAAGTGCACTGAATACTTTGTTGCAAAAGTGAGAACCGCCATCACTGATAATGGCTCTAGGTGTTCCAAACCTTGAGAATATATTATTTTTCAGGAACGCAACAACACTTTTTCCATCGTTTTCAGATAAAGCAACAGCTTCCACCCATTTGGACACATAGTCAACCGCAACCAGTATGTATTTCTGCCCATATGAGCTCACAAAGGGGTCCCTAAAATCAATACCCCACACATCAAATAATTCCACCTCCAGAATAGGTGTCATGGGTAACTCATGGCGCCGAGAGATGGCTCCTTGCCGCTGGCACACATCACAGCTCCTTACTATGTCCATTGCATCTTGATGAATTATGGGCCAGTAGTACCCACACTGAAGTATCTTGTGGGATGTTCGAGCACCACCATGATGACCACCAACTGGAGATGAGTGACAGGCCTTCAAAATATGCAACATTTCGGCTTCCAGAACACTTTGCCTAATTATATTGTCAGCACACACCCTATACAGATAAGGCTCATCCCAAAAGTACTTGCCAACATCATGCAAGAACTTTTTATTTTACTGATATGTCTGCCCCTCATGCATCAAATCACTAACCAGAAAATTAGCATAGTCAACAAACCAAGGAATAAGATCAAGAGTAGCAGCTAATACCTGCTCATCCGAAAATGTAGCATCTATCTCAAGGTCAATTTCTTCTTTCTTTGCAGCATCCAACCTAGAAAGGTGATCAGCTACCTAGTTCTCACAACCTCTCCTATATTTCACTTCAAAATCGAACTCTTGGAGCAGCAGAACCCACCGGATCAACCTTGGCTTTGAATCTTTATTTGCCATGAGATATCTCAAAGCAGCATGGTCTGTATGAACTATCACCTTAGTGCCCAGCAGATAAGCTCTGAACTTTTCAAAAGCATACACTACAGCCAATAGTTTCTGCTCAGTGACTGTGTAGTTTCGCTGTTCCCTATTTAGTGACTTACTAGCATAGTAAATCGAATGGAACATCTTGTTGCACTTCTGTCCCAACATAACTCCTAACGCAGTCCCACTAGCCTCACACATCACCTCAAACGGCTCCGCCCAGTCTGGGCCAATAATCACTGTTGTTGAAATCAACTTCTCTTTTAGGCACTCAAAAGCTTTAAGGCATGCCTCATCAAAGACAAATCTCACCTCTTTTTCTAAAAACTTGCACTTGGGGTGTGCAATTTTGGAGAAGTCTTTGATGAAACACCTATAGAATTCGATGTGTTCTAGGAAGCTTTAAAAACCCTTCACACAAATTTGGCGGAGGTAATTTTTCAATCACCTTAATCTTAGCCTTGTCGACCTCAATTCCTTTCTGCGACACCTTGTGTCCGAGGACTATTCCTTCTTTTACCATGAAGTGGCATTTCTCCCAGTTTAGTACTAAGTTGGCTTCCTCACATCTCTGTAAAGCCTTGCTAAGATTCAACAAACAGTCATCAAAAGTATCACCTACTATAGAGAAGTTGTCCATAAATACCTCTAGAGTGTCCTCAACCATGTCTGAAAAGATGGACATCATACACCTTTGGAATGTGGCTGGTGCATTACATAGTCCAAATGGCATGCGTTTAAACGCAAAGGTGCCAAAGGACATGTGAAGGTGGTCTTTTCCTGATCTTTAGGAGCAATTGATATTTGGTTGTAGCCAGAGTATCCATCTAAGAAATAGTGCCACCCTTTACCTGCCAACATGTGAAGCATCTGGTTCATGAAAGGCATGGGGAAATGACCCTCAAAGTCCACTTGTTCAGCTTCCTGTAGCCTATGAACATTCGTCATACAGTGACTAATCTCTGCGGGACTAATTCATTCTTGGCATTTTCCACCACAGTCATACCTCCCTTTTTAGGCACATATTGCACTAGACTGGCCCAGTGGCTATCAGAGATAGGGTAGACCACCCCAGCATCTAACCATTTGATTATTTCTTTCTTAACCACCTCTTGCATAGGTGGTTTCAACCTCCGTTGGTGTTTAATACTCAGGCTGCAGTCTTCCTCAAGCGGAATATTATGCGTGCAAATACCTGGAGGTATTCCAATTATATCAGCTATGGTCCAGCCAATGGCTCTTTTGTATCTTTTTAGCACCTAGATCACCGCTTGTACCTGCTCTTCATTCAAATCTACGACCAATATCACAGGTAAAGTGTTATTAGTACCCAAGAATGCATACCTGAGGTGAGTGGGTAACTGTTTCAATTCTAACACCGGTGGCTCCTCAACGGATGGTTTCGCTGGAGGGTTTGGCCTATTTTTCAAGTCCAAGTCCAATTTCTTTGGAGCATACAAGTGTGCTCCAATACCCTGCAAGGCATTCACGGTCTCCACATAGTCAGACCAAAAATCAACATCAAAGTTCATCAGTACTGCTGCCAATGTTACAACAGCCATTCTCTCTTCTATAGGTACCCTCATGTCTTCATCAGTGACCATCTTTATTGCAGATATCACATTCATATCTAGTGGTTGTTTCATTGACCTGCAAATATTGAACCTTACCTCATTTGTGTTGAGTCTGAACTTCAACTCTTCTCTCTCAACATCCACTAAAGCTCTTCCCGTAGCCAAAAAGGGTCTTCCCAAGATGATGGGAACCTCATCCACTTCGCAATCCAGAATCACAAAATCAACTGGAAAGATGAAAGTGTCCACCTTTACCAATACAACACACAGGATTCCCACCGGCCTCTTTACTGACCTATTAGCCATCATCAACCTCATTGTTGTAGATTTTGGTACTCCCAAACCTAACTTTTCATAAATAGATAAAGGCATCAGATTTATGCTAGCTCCCAGATCACATAAAGATTTTGCAAACTTGATTTACCCAATGGTGCATGGTATCGTGAATGCACATGGATCCTCCTTTTTTTGAACCAGAGATATGGTAGCAATGGCATTGCAATGATGAACATCATTAGAAAAATCATGACTTACAGTTCTTTTCTTGGTAACCAAGTCTTTCATGAACTTGGCATATCCTGGCATCTGCTCCAGAGCTTCTACCAATGGAATATTTACTGAAAGTTATTTCAACATGGTGATGAATTTCGTAAACTTTCCATCTTCAGCTTTCTTTTTTAGCCTTCATGGGAACGGAGGAGGTGGTCTGGGAATTTGTTGTAAGGGCAGGTTTTGTTGAAGCTCTCTCTATTTTCCTCTCGCAGGTTGTGCCTTAGGTTGAGCCTCCTCCAGATCATCTGCCTGTATAGTCTCATCCTCCTCTCGGCTAGATTGCTCCAAGACCTGTTCATACTTGGTACCTACAGAAATAGGGTAGAAAAGAACTTTACCACTCCTGGTGGCGATGGCCATGCAGTGTCCGTCCTTCTTGGGATTTTGAATGGTATCACTTGGTAGTGATCCATTCTTTCTCTGATTCAGTGAGGCAGAGAGTTGCCCCAACTGTTGCTCTATTTGTTTAATGGAGTTGGAGTGAGAGTCTACCAACTGACTCATGCTCGAGAAGCCACCTCTCATTTTTTTCACCCCTGCATCGGTTGACTCAACCTTCTGAAGTACCTTAGCCATCATGTCCTCAAGCTTAGATCCACTGGAACTACCACTTGCCTGGTCTCTATTGGCTGGGGGCACATAAACACCACTGCGATCATTCCTATACCCATCTCTATTTTGCCAGTTTCCTTGATCTCTATTTGATGGCCTTTCGTACTGACCATCCCTAGCATAACTCCGACCTGCATTTCCAGAATTGTAACCCTAATTTACAGAGTTATAATTTTGAAAACCTCCTTGGTTCCCCAAATAGTTAGCTTCCTCATCAATGTCAAGATCCTGATCCTCATACTTGTTCTGTTGTCCTACAACATTTACCTTTTCAGACTTGGCAACAACGTGCTTTGTGAGCAGGTCTATTTGCGTCTTCATATGTGCCATGTCTTGGTCCCTTTCTTCTTCTCTCTTCCTCTGTTCAGCTAAAAGCTCAAATGTATACCCAAGCTCTCCTACCTATTCATCTCTAGTGTACCATGCTCTGTTGTTCTTTGAGACCTCATCCAATAGTTGCATGCTCTCCTCAAATGCCTTCCTCATAAATGAGCCTCCACAAACTGCATCAACAACACGTTTAGTAACATAATTCAGAGACCTATAAAAGGTATGTTTAAGATGTCTTTCGATAAGATCGTGTTTGGGGCATTTCTTCAACTTTTGGTTGAACCTCCACCAAGTATCATGCATTGCTTCTCCTGGTAGCTGCTTGTGTGTACTAATCTCGTCCTTCATCTGCAGCTTGATATACCGTGAGTTTACGGTATTTCTAATACATTTCACTTACAAGTTGTGTGTGTCTAGGGCCTTTTTGTATTGATTTTTATGTGTTTTTATCATATTTTGCAAGGAAAGATGTTCAGGCGCGGAAGTATAGGGACAGCTAAATGAAATGCAGAAAAAGGGCATTCACGGAGGTGATCGACGGACCGTAGGTCCATCGACGGCCCGTATGTGATGACCGTAGATCAGCAGGCAAGGTATGGAAGACTAATCAGGGAAATTTGACCAAGTGTGGAACCACGGTGTCCATTGACGGTCCGTATATCGATCTACGGACCGCAGTGTTGATCCATAGATTGATACTGCGAGGGTTCCAGTACCTGATTTTCAAAGATTCCAAGTGTGGAGCTACGGAGGGGATTGACGGACCGTAGATCGATCTACGGTCCATACTGCTAGTCCGTCATTTGCTTCAGAGAAGCTGATTTTTGGAAGCTAAAATATTTTCTAAGTCCTGGCTGACGGAAGAGACTTACGGACCGTAGATCCATCGACGGTCCGTAAGTCAGTCTCGTGGAATGAAGACGCGTACCTGAAACAAACTTTCCTTAATTTGTTTCCCTTTTTATTTAGGATTTGTTTTCTATAAATAGGGCATGTAAAC